>JAVTVJ010001862.1:0-61839 GCA_034509425.1 Eopsaltria australis
TCCAACCTTGTGCCAAACCGAGCTGGGCTGAGAGTTTGGGGCTGGGCAGGGCTTTGTGTGGGAGCCAGAGCTCCGTGCTCGTGCCAGCTCCGTGTGTCTGTCACCCAGAGTGACACCCAGGGGACAGGAGAGCCCCAGCCCCGGGGACAGAGGGGGAAGAGCCTCACTAAACCCTTAAAGACCACTTGATTTAGCAGGCGGCTTTAGCTAAGCACTGGCTCCTGCTGGGCTGTTTTTCCTGCTTTCCCTGTGGTCTCAAACAGAGGAATTCCCGGCAGGAATTCCCGGCAGAGCCCGGGGAAGTAGCGGGAGAGGTGGACTCGCGGCTTTGAGGCACAAGCGGGACATTGTCATTGTCCCTTTGTGCCCTCTGCCATCCTCAGCGTGGCCTTGGGGCTCTCTGGGGGTCACATCTGTCTGAGCACATGGTCTGGACTGGTTTTAGGCTGATGAAAGTCCCCACATGCCACTTTTTTCCCACTTTTCCTACTTTTTTTCCCACTTCTCCTACTTTTTTCCCACTTTTCCTAATTTTTTCCCACTTTTCCTACTTTTTTTCCTACTTTTTTTCCCACTTCTCCTACTTTTTTCCCACTTTTCCTAATTTTTTCCCACTTTTCCTACTTTTTTTCCCACTTTTTTCCCCACTTTTCCTAATTTTTCCCACTTTTCCCATTTTTTTCCCAATTTTCCTAATTTTTTCCCACTTTTCCTACTTTTTTTCTAACTTTTCCTACTTTTTTTCCCATTTTTCCTACTTTTTTCCCACTTTTCCTAATTTTTTCCCACTTTTCCTACTTTTTTCCCCACTTTTCCTACTCTTTTCCCCACTTTTCCTAATTTTTTCCCACTTTTCCTAATTTTTTCCCCATTTTCCTAATTTTTTCCCACTTTTCCTACTTTTTTTTCTAACTTTTCCTACTTTTTTTCCCATTTTTCCTACTTTTTTCCCCACTTTCCCTAATTTTTTTCCCACTTCTACTTTTTTCCCCACTTTTCCCACCCCGGGCAGCTTCCCCGTGCCCAGCCCGTGTCACCACCCACACCTGGGAGCGGGACAGGCCTGGAGGAGGCCACGTCCCCCTGGTGACACCAGCTCAGCCCGGAGATCTGCAGGAATGAGCTCAGCCCACCCAAAATCGCTGCCCAGGCTCTTCCACCTCCCGGAAAATCCAAATCCAGGCAGCATTCCGTGACATCCCCACAGCTCTGCCGCCCTCGGAACTCAACTGAGCTCTGCCCAAAAGGGAAATTTGGGTCGTCAATCAGCCCACACCTCCCCAAACTCCTCACCTGTCTCTCACCTTCTACCAGGGCTGCGAATCACAAAGAAATCAGAGTTGGAGGAGCGGAGTGTGGGGGAGCTCCACCCCACCACGAGGAGCTGATGAGCCTCTGCTTTTAAATTCAGATTTTAGAAGGGTGGGAAGTTGTAAAACAAAGAAATGGGAGATTTTCTCCTGTCCCTGAGGCAGAGCAGAGGGTTGGGATGGTTTCATCCCGGGGCTGTGCAGCGCTCAGACACCTCAGAGAGGTCCTGGCTCCTCCAGAGGGAACATCTGCTCCATAAATGTTGTCTCCCACTCGCTGGAATCCGCTGGGGAAAAGGTGTGGATTTGTTCCAGATGGGGAGCCACGAATTGCTCTGAATTGAACCCAAAAATCCGAGCTCTGAGCCCTGCTGAGGGATCATCATCATCATCCTGCTGCTTCCCAGCAGGAGGCAATGCCAAAAATCAGAGTGCAGGGAAGGTGCAGGGATGAAGGGCCGGCTCCTGCTCCCCTCCCTGCCTGCTGGGCCTTTCCCTGCTCTCCTCCTCCTCCTGATCCCTCTCCCGCTCTGTAAAACCGGGATGGGGGTGCTGAGATCCCATTCCTGGGCCTTCCAAAGGGTAAAAGATTTGGCAGCGGGATGGAAATGCCAGTGCACAGAGAACAACTCGTGCTGAACCTGTAGGTTTGGGAGGTGGGGAACAAGGACAGGACACCGGGATGGAGCAGGGCAGGAATCCTGGGATGGAGGTGCTGAGATCCCATTCCTGAGCCTTCCAAAGGGTAAAAGATTTGGCAGCAGGATGGAAATGCCAGTGCACAGAGAACAGCTCTGAACCCCAAGGTTTGAGAGGTGGGGGACAAGGACAGGACACTGGGATGGAGCAGGGCAGGAATCCCGGGATGGGAGCAGAGCTGCCTGGCGATTCCTGGGCTGTGTCCTTGTGGGACACAAAGGTGGGGAGAAGAAAGGGGAGGAAGGGGCCTGGATTTCCCCCAGATGTGTGGCGGGCCCGGGTGATTGATGGCATCTGTCTGTGGCTTTATTAAACTTGTGCAGCCGTGTTCAGCCCGGGATTTGCAAGCGGCTTAATGAGCATTAGGGAGGAATCTCCTGGCAGGACGGGCAGATTGCAGGGGTTTGCGGAGCCACCGGCAGGAAATGTCCTGCAGGACAGGGACAGGGACAAGGATGGGGACAGGGACAGGGACAGGGACAGGGACAAGGATGGGGACAGGGGCAGGGACAGGAGCAGGGAGAGGGAGAGGGAGAGGGAGAGGGACAGGGAGAGGGACAGGGACAGGGACAGGGGCAGGGACAGGAGCAGGGACAGGGACAGGGACAGGGACAGGAGCAGGGGAGATTTCAGGGGTTTGCAGAGCCACCGGCAGGAAATGTCCTGCAGGACAGGGACAGGGACAGGGACAGGGGCAGGGACAGGAGCAGGGGAGATTTCAGAGGTTTGCTGAGCAGGAAATGTCCTGCAGGACAGGGGCAGGGACACAGACAGGGACACAGACAGGGACACAGACAGGGATAGGGACAGGGACAGGAGAAGGGACAGGGGCAGGGAGAGGGACAAGGACAGGGACACTGGTGGTACCCACAGCGTGCGATGCTGGCGGTGTCACCCCGCCCTGGCACAGCAGGACACGGTGCTGAGGGGACACGGGCGGTGACAGGCGGGGAGGGCTGGTGCCGGGTGAGGAGAGCGCACCTCTGAGCACAGATTTTGGCAGGAGTGGTGTCGGCAGCCCGGCTGTGCTGCCTGCAGCCCGAGCCAGGCTCAGAGCCCCGATGGGAACATCCTGAGTGACAGATCGCCGGCGTGCTCGGGGACAAGCGTGACAGTCCCCTCCCGTGGGGACCAAGGGCTTTTTGAGAGACAGCCCAGAACCCTGGCTCTGTCCTGGCCTCTGCCAGCCCTCTCCTCTGCAGCATTTCCTTCCCTTTCTCCACTTGGACAAGGAATTTCAGGGCGCCAGGACCTGTGTCAGACACCTGCTATTCCTACAGCGTGGGACAAATATAATCCTAAATATAATAATATAAATATTTCTAATAATAGATATAAAATCCTAATATAAACATTTCTAATAATTTAAATACAACCCTAAATATAATAATATAAATATTTTCTACTAATATAAATATAATCCTAAATATATCTGGTATTTGTGCAGGTCTGTGGGCAGACTGGGCCTGGCTGACAGAACTTTTCATCAAATATTCCTAAATTCAAACGCTGCTGAAACTGAAAAGTTTCTCGGCTGCAGAACGTGGTGCCTCCCATCCCTGTGACCCCCCCAGCCCAGGAAAAACAGGATTTTCCCGAGTGGATTCTCCCGTGTGAGGCAGCACCTGCGTGGGCTGTGCTTGGGAAGGGCCCAGGTGAAGGGAAAGGCAGGGCAAGGTTCCCTTTCCTCCGCCCCGAGCGCTGGGAACGCTCAGTGCCCGCTTCCTCCCAGCCCTGCAGCTCCCATTCCCATCATCCAGAGCCTTCCCCGCACGGCTTCAAAGCCTTTCTGTGATGGAAGCCACCCCTGGATGAGGCACGGGACACACTTTGCCTTTCTCCCTGCCAATCTCTCCTCTAATCCCTCACCTACGTCACTCCCGGCTCCATCCACACCCTCCACCCCGGGCACGTCACCAGCGCAAGTCCCTGCACAAACTCCGGCCTCTGACGCACGAGCAGCAGCTTCAGGTGGAGGCACTTGGGCTCCTTTGCATCCAAATCCCGACTTTTCACTTCGTGGGGTTTGGGGTTTATTGTTTTTAAACCTTCTGGCTCGGCCACGCCGGCTCAAGGCTTTGGTTTGGGGTTTGAAAGCAAGGCTGGGGTGTTGCTGCCACAGGGCTCGGGATAAAGGGTTTCCTGAAAGCTTTAAAATGATAAAAAAGGGGGATTTGGGGGGAAAGTGGATGTGGAGCAGCAGGATCCCCGTGAATCCTGGCTGTGCTCACCCAGGGAGGTGATTCCCTCCTCCAAGGCCAGCCCTAAAGAGCAAACCCTAGAGTTGCAGCCCAGCCCCACTGGGGAACGTGCCCTGTGGCCTCCCATCCCCGCTTCCTCCTCCATCCAGCCTCACACTCCCTCCTTCCCCCTCCTCTCCTGCCTCCTCTGCAGCTCTCCTCTTGTTTTTCTTATTTTAATTTTTTTCCCCCCTTTTTTTTTTTTGGCAGGGATTTTTTTTTTCTTCTTCTCCTCGGTGCCTCTCTTTGTCAGAATTAGTCAGGGCTGAACTGCCCGCGCTCCCCAAGGAGACCCCATTTCACCCTGCCTAAAGTTCACCGCCTTGTCAAACCGAGCTAATCTCCTGCCGGGGAAGGAAAAAGGCTCATTTCAAACTGCTGCACATTCGGGGAGCGGCTGGGGGGGAGGGAGGAGGTCTCTTCCTGGCTCCAGCCTGAAAAGACCCCGGACAATAATACCCCTTTTGTTCTAGGACAGTGGGAGGGGGCTCGGCGGTAGGAATGAAAGATGGGGGGATATTAAAGGAGCAGGTGAAAGACATGAGTCTTCAACAGGCCCCGATAAGAGCCGACCCCCTTCTAATCTGGCTGGGAGCTTATTATCTCCCTGCCACAGTCATTACCATTAATATTAAATATAAAAAAAAAAAAAAAAAAAAAAGAAAGAAAACTGCACCAGACAACAACCCCGAAGAGGAGGCTTTGGTGGAGGGATTGCCAGGGCTCTGGACAGACCCAGGGGGAGAGGCCTGGGATCCTCAGGGATGCTCCAGCCTCCTCTGGCTGTGAGTGTCCCTTTGGGCCACAGCGTTTGAGGTGCAGAAGCGGCTGAGCCTGAGGCTCTTCTTGCTCTTTTTTTGGGCCAAAAGTATCAAAATTGGTGTCTCTGGGCAAGTGCAGAGTCTGCTCAGCCCAGCCCGGTGAGGGAGGAGGATGCAGGGAACAGCTGGCACAGGGAAATCCTCGCTCCCTTCCCCTGCCCCTCACCAAGGGCTGCCCTGTCTCTGCCGTGTCACCTCCTGCCCACGCCAAGGTGGCCCTGAGACCACCGTGAACCACCCGGGATCGGTCTGAGTGTCCCCCCAGCTCCATCCCCGCCACAGGTGGCCTCGGGGAGAGCACTTTGGTGGCTCTTTGTCCCCCCTGGCCGTGGCTGTGAAGGTTTCCTTTGTTCCCGGAGCTCTCCGGGCGGGGATGCTCGGAGCTGTTTGCTCAGCGCTCGCCCCAGCAGCCCCTCGGCCTCGGTAAATACCAGCGAGCCCCGCTCCCTGCAGCACTCCTGGGCGAGCAGCACGGGAGCAAATTCCCCTCCCAGCACCGAGAGAGGAGCTTCCAGCTGAGCTCAGGGCTTGGCTTTGCTGGGGTTTGACCAACCCCGTTTCTGACGCTTTCTGTCCGTGGAGGGGAAGGGGTGGATTTGGGGTTTGGGGGTTCCCGATGTCAGCCGAGCATCCCTTGATCCCCACCCCACGGAGCGATGCTCCCAAACTTCCTCAGGGACCCAGGCAGTGCCAAATTCCCTCCCAGAGCCCCCAGGGGCTCAGCCCCACTTCCAGAAGGGGCTCTTTGTGCGGCTGCGCTGGCAGGGCCGGGATGTTTGCTCTGCCTCTGACCCCTCCAGCCACCTCCTGCCCTCCCTGGCAGCTCCTCCTCGGCTCAGCAGGGACGGGCAGCGGCTCCTGCCAGATGTGTGGGGGTTTCCCTGCTGGAAAAGCTTCAGGGGGGGGCCCCCGGCTGCCCCCAGGGAGGGGAAGCTGAGGTTGGGCAGTGGAGCTCGGCGGGGGTTTTGTTATCCACGATGGGATGGGAGGGATTGAGGGGAAAAAACTCCAGGAGGGGATTTGGCTGCTGGTTTGGGGAGGGAGTTGGGGGGCACAAGCCCCTGATGGTGAAGTGTGAGGGCGTGAAAGGATTGGGGTCAGGCTCCCCTCTGGAGAAACCCTGGAAAGGGCTGGTGTGGCTCCATCCAAAGGCTCTCCAGGCTGATCCCGAATCCCCCAAATCCAAAAGAAATGGGGCCACCAGGGCCCTGTCCCCCATGGCTGTACCTGCTGTGTCCGGCAGGCATTCCCAGGCCCGGCCGGTGTGGTGGGAGAGCTCCCGGCCGGCTGAGGCTGAGCGGGAATGTTTGGGAATGTTTGGGAATGTTTGGGAATGTTTGGGAATTTTTGGGAATGTTTGCTGTGTCCTCCTTCCCACAGTGAATGTGAATGGTGACCCCAGAGTGCCCGGCCAGGCCTGGAAAGGGCTGAGCACGGAGAGCCATGGGAATGTGGCCGGAACCAGGAATGGGGATGGGAATGGGGATGGGAATGGGAATGGGAATGGGGATGAGGATGGGATGGGATCCATGGAGTGGGATGGGATGGGATGGGGTCCATGGGATGGGATGGGATGGGATGGGATGGGATGGGATGGGATGGGATGGGATGGGATGGGATGGGATGGGATGGGATGGGATCCATGGGATGGGAATGGGATGGGATCCATGGGATGGGATGGGATGGGATGGGATCTATGGGATAGGATCCATGGGATGGGATCCATGGAGTGGGATGGGATGGGATGGGATGGGATGGGATGGGAATGGGAACGGGAATGGGGATGGGAATGGGAACGGGAATGGGGATGGGAATGGGAATTTCATCCCACGAGAAACCAGGAATCCTTTGTGCATTTCCCACCTCGCAGGACTTTTTTTTCTCTGCTGATCTCCAACCTCTCCGCTCATTAATTAATTAATTAATTAATTCCCCCATAAAAACCAGTTTTAAGTCTTGAGACAAGCCTTTGACACACACAAACACACACGAAACCACGTCAAGTGCAGGGAACCAGACAGCCCCAAAAATAACCCCAATTCCCAGGGCTGCCTCCCCGTCCAGGCAGCTCCGGAGATGTTTCTTATTCCGGTCTTAACAAATATTAATTAAACCTCCGAGGAGGGAATGTTTGTTGTCTCTTTTGCTCTTGACACAACAAAAAATAAGCTGAAGACGCTCCAAGAGCAGCAGAGGGTTGAGAATTCCTAAATATGGGCAAATTCCCTGCTCCAGCTGGATTTTCTGGGAGGTTTTTCCCCTCCTCTCCCGTCACGGTGGAAATTCCGACAGAAAACGGGGTTTTGCACCTTAATTTTAAATAAAATCGGGCTGGAACAACTCAACCTTCTCAGGAGAGCCCCAAATTCCTCGTTTTTTGGGGTGAAATGGCTCAGAGGGCCAAAATCTCCCAGTTTGAGCTCCTGAATCCATAGGAATCCTCGGGATTCTGGAGCTGCTGGGGGACGGGATGAGCTGCGGTTGCGGCTGTGGTTTGGGGTTCTCATCATCAGCAGCCCCCGAACAGCCCCGAGGGCGCTTTGTGGGAAGGAAGAGGACAGGGAAATCTGGAATTCGCTGAGGGAATTCCAGGCGAACGCGGGGCCGCACATTTGCACCGCAATAGGGCAGGAAATGGGGGTTTCTCCGCTGGGAATGGGAGTTTTCTCCCAGGAAAATGAGGGATCAGCCCCAAATGAAATGAAAATTCCAAAATTAATCCTGGTCATCGCTGGATTTCCCATTTTTGGGGAGTGAAGGGTATCCCCAAGCTGTTGGTTTTCCATGAAAATTGAGTTATTCCTGGAGGAAAAAAGCACGGGAATGTGTGGGGAGGAAGGGAAGGGATTTAAATCCCATCGGTGCTGGATTTTTTCTGGGGTTTGGGAAGGTTGGGTGAAAATTGGGAAAGAATTCACGGGGTTCCTCCTGTGTTTGTGGTGCTGGGCCACCAGATTTTCCTAAAGGAGAAAGAGAAAGGAAAAAGAAAAAGGGGGAAAAAGGAAAAGGGAAGGGAAGGGAAGGGAAGGAAGGAAGGGAAGGAAGGGCAAGGAGGAAGGGAAGAACGGGAAGGGGAAGGGAAGGAAGGAAGGAAGGAAGCGAAGGAAGGATAGGAAGGAAGGAAGGAAGAAAGAAAGAAAGAAAGAAAGAAAGAAAGAAAGAAAGAAAGAAGAAAGAAAAAGAAAGAAAGAAAGAAAGACAAAGAAAGAAAGAAAAGGAAGGAAGGAAGGAAGGAAGGAAGGAAGGAAGGAAGGAAGGAAGGAAGGAAGGAAGGAAGGAAGGAAGGAAGGAAGGAAGGAGAAAGAAAGAAAAAGAAAGAAAGAGAAAGAAAGAAAGAAAGAAAGAAAGAAAGAAAGAAAGAAAGAAAGAAAGAAGAAAAGAAAAGAAAAGAAAAAAGAAAAGAAAAGAAAAGAAAAGAAAAGAAAAGAAAAGAAAAGAAAAGAAAAGAAAAGAAAAGAAAAGAGAAAGAAAGAAAGAGAGAAAGAAAAGAAAGAAAGAAAGAAAGAAAGAAAGAAAGAGAGAAAGAAAAGAAAGACAAAGGAGAAAAAAAAACGAGAAAAAAGGGAAAAAAAGGAAAAAAACAAAGAAAAAAGGAAAAAAATCGGGAGGAGCAGGGAAGGTGAAATTAATAAAAGAACAGGATTAAAACAAAAAACCAAAAAAAAAACCCCATAAAATAAAATAAAGGAGAAGAAACTTTCCCGACACAGAGCAAAAGGAGAAGGAGCTTCACAAAGCGACACTTAATTCCAAGCTTTCCCTTTGGCTTTTCCACCTCAGAAGCATGAAAGCAGCTAAATTAGCAAAACAGAAGTAAACTGTTGACTGCTTCATTGCAGGATTAAGTGTGATAAATGGAGGTTTTGTTCAGCCTCTGTCCAGATGTTGTGTCTACGCTGGGTGTTTTTTCTTCCTTTTTTTTTTTTCCCCCTTCTTCTCCTCCTTTTTTTTAAAATTTTTTTTAATTTTTTTTTTTTTTTTAACATTCTTGGCCCTGATCCCATATATATTTTGGATACTGCAGGGAGTATATAATATCATTGGAAAATGATGTGGTCTGGTAACCTTTTAAATAACATTTCCTCCCTCCTCTCTTTTTCTAATAGTTTGTTTTTCTTTCCATGTTTGCCTTTTATTGGGGGGAAATTTTTTGCTTGGGAATGAATGAGGCCGAGTTTGAAAAACAAACCGAACAAACAACCCCCCCTCCCCAAAAACACCAAAAAAACCCCCCAAAATTTCCCCCCTCCATTTAGGGGGGAAAAAAGAGTTAAGGGACTTGTAAGGGCGCAGGCCAAGGATGTGTTTGGGACTTTTTTTTTTTCCCCTGTCTAGAAAACCTTCCTGATTATTTTTTAACATTCCCAGAGCTCTCGGCCCAGGAGCCGGGCTGGGCTTGGGGCAGCACTTTCAGTTCCTCGCTCTGTTTGCGTTGTGAGAGCCTCCCGACCCCAAAATCACCATTTTTTTGGCTTTGTTTTTCATGGATGGGAAGTACCTGTCGCTCCTGGAAGCGCTGGATTGGCCTTTCCTGAATTTTTCCAGCGTCCAGGAGGAATCCAGACCCCAAATTTTGGGCTCAGTGGCAGATCCCAGTGCAGGGGACGAAGTGCCCAATCCCTGTAGCATTCCCTGGGATTTTATCACCCCCTCCAAAAATAGAAAAACTTTTGTTTTTCCATCCCAAATATTTTGGGGAGTGGCCAGGGGCTGCCAGGAGCGGGTTCGGTGCTCCAGGTCCACACTCCCCTCGTCCCTCCCGTGCTCCCCGTGGGGCTCCCGGGTTTTTTTTTCCAGAGTCTACCTTAAAATCCCATCCCGGCTGTGCCTCCCTTGGCTCGGGAGCCTCCGGGAGAGGAGCCCGGCCCAGGCTAAAATTGCTCTGTTGAGTCACCGAGCGCTGGCAGCGCCGGGGCCGGGGCCGGGGCACCCCCGGCAGGGAGGGACGGGAGGGTTTGGGGTCTCAGCCCCGGCAGGGCAGGGAGAGGAAAATTTGGGGTCTCACCCCATGGCAGGGTGGAGACAGGAGAATTTGGGGTGTCACCCCGTGGAGGGGCAGGGAGAGGAAAATTTGAGGTCTCACCCCATGGCAGGCTGAAGGAAGGAGAATTTGGGGTCTCACCCCCCAGCAAGGTGGGGACAGGAGAATTTGGCATCTCAGCCTATGGTTCAGTGGGGAAAGCAGCATTTGGGGTCTCACCCCATGGCAGGGTGGGGACTGGAGAATTTGGGGTCTCACCCACAGCAGGGCAGGGAAAGGAGAATTTGGGGTCTCACCCCATGGCAGGGCAGGGAAAGGAGAATTTGGGGTCTCACCCCCCAGCAGAGTGGGTACAGGAGGGTTTGGGGTCCTACCCACTGGCAGGGAAAGGAGAATTTGGGGTCTCACACTATGGCAGAGTGAGGACAGGAGGATTTGGGGTCTCACCCCGTGGCACAGCAGGAAAAGGAGGATTTGGGGTCTCATCCTATGGCAGAGTGGGGAAAGGAGAATTGGGGGTCTTACCTACTGGAAGAGAGAGGACAGGAGCATTTGGGGTCTCACCCCGTGGCACAGGGACCCCCTGGATCAACCTGCGAGGGCACAGAGGGGAGGCTTCCCCTTGGCTGTGCTGTGGGAGAAGGGGGAGGAACAGGGAAGCAGCGATGAGGGATCCCAAAAAGGCTGATTTAACCCGTTAGGGGTGGGTTTGCTGCTGGGGGAGTTGGGGCGGGACAAAATGAGGGGTTTCCCACGCAGGTTTTGGGGTTTCCCTCAGCACCGACATTCCTTAGGACTGGAATTGCAGTGATTGGAACTTTCAGAGTGTCCCAGGGGTGAAGGTGAACCCTGGATCCCTGAACAGTGCTGGGGTGTGGGGATTGCAAACATCTGGGAAGGGATGGGGGACATCCCTATGGGAATGGCACGGAGTGGGTGGCATGGATGGGAAAATGGCATGGGAATGGGCAGCATGGATTGGGAACATCCCTATGGGAGTACCATGGGAATGGGCAGTATGGACAGGCATTTCCCTGTGGAAATGCCATGGGAAAGCCCAGCATGGATAGGGAATATCCCTGTGGGAATACCATGGGAATGGGCAGCATGGATGGGGAAATGCCATGGGAATGGCTGGCATGGATAGGGAATATCCCTCCGGAAATGCTATGGGAATGCCCAGCATGGATTTGGAACATCCCTCTGGAAATGCCATGGGAATGGGCAGTGTGGATGGAGAACATCCCTCCGGAAATGCCATGGGAATGCCCAGCATGGACTGGGAACATCCCTCCGGAAATGCCATGGGAATGGCCGGCATGGACAGGGAATATCCCTCCAGAAATGCCATGGGAATGCCCGGCATGGAACCCCTCCATGGACGCTGCCCTGGCTGAGGAGCCGACCCTGGGTGCCCGCAGTGCCGCTGGGCTGTCCTGGCACTGCTGACCCAAGCTGCACGCCCCCGTCCTGGCTCACCCCTGCATCCCGAGCCTTTTATTTTTTCCAAGGGGACACAAAACAACCCGAACCCCCGAAGAAACCCAGCAGAAAACCAGGTGAGAATTCCAGCAGATAAAGCGGCGGCGCGGCGGCCGCTCCCGGCCGTAAACACCTCGGGAAGTCGCTCGCAATTTCTCTCCCCACCATCACCTCCCTGCCTCCCCTCCTCTCCCTCTCCTTCCCCCTCTCTCTCCCTCTCTCTCTCTTAAGGTAGCAGCGTGGGAGCCCTGCCAAAAACGCCGCGGTCCCGTGGGGAAGCTTTGCTCTCACTGAAAGAGCCCCTGCGCCTGCCAGCCCAATTAAAACAACGTGCAAGGAAAGCAGCATCTGGAATTGCGCTGCTCTCACAGCCAAGTCACAATTGTTTAGTCTGAAAGTCGGTTTCAGGCAGAGCGGGGCTGGCGGGAGCGCAGTGGCCCCCACATCTGGATTTGCGGCTAGACGGCCTCCTTGGCTGCGGGCCTGCGTGCATGTGCATTTTTAACTTTAGGATATGCTGACAAGTTAAGAAGTCAGAAAGTCACTCACAGCAACAGCCTCGGCGGCCCCTTCCTCCCTCCGCCCCTTTCTAACACACACACACGCAGTTGACTAAATACAATTTTCTGACATCCTTTCATCTGGAGAGAGTTTCTTCCCGTTCCAGCCCTGCAGCCCGGGGTCCCCGATGAGTTATTTGAGCCGAGCCAACACATGTGAACAAAAAGGCTTCTCTTCGCTCCGCGCTCGGGGGCCCGGCGGCGCTGCCCCCGTTCCGCCACCACCCGCGGGGACGGGGGACAGGGGATGGGATGCCCCTCGTGGGGGTGTCAATGGGCTGGGTTGAGCCCCCTTGAAGGGTGCAGCCCAAAGGGGAGGGTGGGGACATCCAAAAAAAACGGAGCTGCTGCGGGAGCAGAGGTGGCCGCGCCCTCCTCGGGTTGAAGATTTTCCCTGGATTTCATTTTTCCTCTTGAGCCGTGGCTGGGCTGAGGGGTTGAGGTGTTGGTCATTTATTCCTTAGGCAAAGATCAGCCCAAAAAAATGGTGGAGGAGGCTGGTCTGAGCTTTTTTAGGCACGGCTCAGGTGAGGCCTTGAGCTGGGCCACGCTGCCATGCCCCAAGCGGTGCCCAAAAATCCCCCAGTGTGGGGGTTTTGATATCAAACGGCACCCAGGATGGTGCCCAGGTGGCACCGAGGCACCAGGCACCACCAGGTGAGCCCTGCTCACTAAGGCCCTGCTGGGAAAGCATCGGGGTGGGCACAAATCCCATCTCCTGCAGGACCCGGCCAGCAGAGAGAGGCTTCAGAGAAACCCTTCAGTCATTAACAGCTTCCCTTCGAGCTGCCAGAAACTCCTGGGAGCCCCAGGTATGCCCGGCTCCTGACCTGTCCCTCCTGCTGTGGTCACTGGCATCCTGGTCAAAGCGCTAAAATGGGATAAAATCAGGGACAGTTTTGGGCTGGTGCCACCTGGACCCGCTCTGGGCTCTGCTCTCAGACCCAGGTCACCCTCACAGAGGCTGCTCCTCGTCGTGGCCAGGAGTTCTCAAAAGTGGCCACTGATTTGGGCGCTGACCACAGGCAGGGAATCCCCAGCACCCCATGGGGAAATACCACTCGCCCCATTAGAGCCCCAAAACCCCATAAATCCAAACTCTGAAAAACCCGGGGACAGCGCTCCAAGGTTTTCCCTCTGGGAAAGCAACATTTTGCCTTTTCCCCTTGCTTTACACCCAGAACTGAGCTTATTCTGCCCCTCACCCCAGTGTCAGACCTTTGCTTGGGTTTTGCTCAGCTCAGATCCCAGAAATGGGACATTCCCTGTGCTGGGATTCCTGGGAAATCAGAGCCTCTTGGGATGGGATTTGGGATGTCATTCCCTGGTGGGATGTGCTGCTCTGGTGTCCCTGCTCCTCTCCCGGTGTCCCTGCTCCTGCAGGGGTGTCGCCACCAAACTGGTTTAGCAGCTCCGTGGCGGGGCGAGTTCTGTCGTTTCGAAAGGCTCCCAAATACGTGTTGGTGTTGTGTTCTCAGAGTTCTCCTGGATAGATAAATAAATACCGGCATTTCTGCCCCGACCTTTGCTCTCTGGCCGGGTTTCTCCTAAAGGCAGAGCACACAAAACCCTGCGGAAGCCTGAGCAGCTCCTTTTCCACGTGCTGAGACATCTGGGAACTCTCCTCTCCATCCTCCTCCTCCTCCCCACAACCCCAGACCTCGGGCTCGCCAGAGTCCCAAAGCTTCTGAGCTCGTCCCGCCCGGAGCGGAGGGGCCGGGGAAGGGAAGGGAAGGAAAAGCTGTGCCATCAATGCCAGCATTCACAAATCCCACGTGGGGCCTCCGGCTCGTTCCAAACCGCTGCAAAGCCACGCCGCGATGCTGCCGTGGCTCTCCAGGATAAACCTGTCGGGGTTTTCCTCTCGCTTCGCAGGGCAGCGAGGTCACATCTCCGAGCGTGGCGGGGTGGCCGCGGCTTTTGCAATTGTGTCACGAGCCTGGCGGTGGCTGCTGTTTACTCTGAAACCTGTCCCGTGGCTTTGTTCCTGCTAAAACCCGCCGGGATCAGGGAGCCCCGGAGGAGAAAAATATTCACATGGCAGTAAAAAAGGAAATAAAACCTCCGGGAGCCCAGGCCTGGCTGCGAATTTCTCCGAGCAGAGAAGTGGAGCTCGGTGATTTTTGGTGATGCACGAGCAGCCGCCCGTCCTGAGGGGGTTGGGTTTGGAAGTCAGAGCTCGGCACGCCGAGGTTTTGGTGCTGTTGGAAGCGGGGCCATCGGCTGCTCCCTGATTGAGGGCTGGGTAAACTCGCCTTGTTTACCGACGTGGGTGTCACGGTGACAACAAACAGGTCCCTGCCTGAGTGTGTCACCGGCGAGGGAGGACAGTAAACAAGGAATGACACGTAACGCTGCAGAGCTGCAGGGAGCAGATTCCTGCTGGGCACGGCACGGGAGCACCTCAAGGGCTCAGCCACTGCCTGGGAAAACACTGGGAAAGCAGCAAAAGCCACCTGGGAAAAAGAATATTTCCCCCTGTGTCTAAATTCAGGGTGTTTTGGGGACTGTCATTATTCCAAGCTGTCCTGGCAGTCGTGGCAGGGCTGCCAAGGGGTGTGGGCAGCTGGGGCAGGGCAGAGAGCCCCGGGTAAAGCCAAGGAAGGGGGGATTTCGAAGCACTGGGGGTAAATGTTCTTCCCCCTGCACGGTTCAGCTCCTCCACGAGCACTTTCAGTCTGTTCTGCCATTTCTCCAGCTGATATTGGAGTCAGAAACAGCTTCCTCTAATCAGGATCATCTTGCACTTAAATTCTGGTCCAATTCCTCCCATTTGCTTCCCAAAATGTCCCTGAGCTCATCATTTTCCTCTGCCTCAGGCTCCCCACCTGTGAAATGGGGCTGAAAATGCTCTGAGACAGGAAAAAGTGTCTGGGCTGTGTGTCCTCATCCTCATCCTCATCCTCATCCTCATCCTCATCCTCATCCTCATCCTCACCCTCATCTCATTCTCATCCTCATCCCCACCCTCATCTTCATGTCATCTTCATCCTCATCCTCTCTGCTCTGGCAGTGACTTTGATGTCCCTCAGTTTTCCCAGTGTTTATTTTCCCTCAGTTTTCCCAGTTTCCCAGTGGCACCTGCTCTGTGACCCCGCTGCAGTGACAGTGACACATCCACGGAACAGCTGAGCTGCCTGTCACCGTCAGGCCTGAGAGAAACACGGAATTTCAGGTGGCCCCACACCGATCTCCGGGATGAAAAATTCCATGGGAATAACAGACATGATGGGACAACAACATGAATATTGGAGCCACAGACCAGCCGTGCTGAGCATGGACTTTCAGCAGGAATTTCTCCATGGAAAAGGTGGCCAGGCTTTGGAAGAGGCTGCCCGGCGAGGTTTGGAGTCCCCACCCCTGGAGCTGCCCAGGAACGCCTGGACGTGCTCTGGGTGGGGATCGGCCACAGCTCAGACTCCAGGGCTTTTCCTGGGATTCTGCGACCCTTCCAAGGACAAAACCTCTCCTCATCCCCTCCCCGCCCGCTCCCCTCCGCCCGTGCCACACGCACGCACACGCACACCCCGACTCTGGGCAGTTTATTTTATATTTTCCCTCGTAAAGATTTGTGTCCGTGCTGCTCTCGTATCAAAGCCAGCAGTGGCCCCTCGGATAAACATGCGGTCAGAAGACAGAAAACTCCAGGCTCAAACACCGTTCGTTTCACCCGGAGCAGCATAAACTGAGAGGCTTTTAAGAAGGGCGAATGGTTTTCAGTAAATCTCTCATATCAGCAGAAACCTTTGAAAGAGTTTGTTTAAAGGCTGTGGAGATAAACAGCCCGGCCAAGTGTTTGTTTAAGATGTATGTACTCTGTGTCGACTGGTAGGCTGGTATTTATATCCAGGGGGGGAAAGGAGGGCTGCGAGCTTTTTGACCCTTTGCTGGCTCTGCCGGCGTGGCTTGGGGCGGTTTCGGAGGGGTTTGGGTGTCGCAGGGTCCCTGGGTCACCGCTGGGGACAAAGCCGGGGTGGGGTCGGGGGAGCAGCGGTTGTTTCCCTGCAGGGTGGGGAGGCTGTGCCAGGCACTAAATGGGAGATAAATGGGAGATAAATGGGAGATAAATGGGAGATAAATGGGAGATAAAAGGTTCGGAGGGATCGCCCGGCTCGGACGGGCCCGAGCAGGGAATGGGATGAAGGAGGGAGGAACATCCCGGGGAGCGGCGGGAGAAGCTCAGCCCGGGGTGCCCTTGGACGTGCGGCAGCCTGGGGTTACCTGGGATCAAAGGCGACACCTGAGCCCCACAGCCCCGAGGGCCTGAGCCCCGATATCCTGCATCCCTGATCCCAGTGTCCCTGAGCCCCGAAATCCTGTGTCCCTGATCCCAGTGTCCCTGAGCCCCGAAATCCTGTGTCCCTGATCCCAGTGTCCCTGAGCCCCACATTCCTGAATCCCTGATCCCAGTGTCCCTGAGCCCCGAAATCCTGCATCCCTGATCCCAGTGTCCCTGAGCCCCGAAATCCTGTGTCACTGATCCCAGTGTCCCTGAGCCCCGAAATCCTGTGTCCCGGATCCCCGAAATCCTGTGTCAGTGATCCCAGTATCCCTGATCCCAGTGTCCCTGAACCCCTGCACTCCTGAGCCCCAAAATCCTGTGTTCCTGATCCCAGTGTCCCTGAGCCCCGAAATCCTGCATCCCTGATCCCAGTGTCCCTTATCCCAGTGTCCCTGAGCCCCACACTCCTGAGCCCCACACTCCCGAGCCCCACATTCCTGAATCCCTGAGCTCCTGAGCCCTAAAATCCTGTGTCCCTGATTCCGGCATTCCTGAACCCCACCCTTCTGAGCCCCTGAGCCCCCAAAACCCTGCATCCCTGATCCCAGTGTCCCCATACTCCTGAGCCCCACGTTCCTGAATCCCTGAGCTCCTGATCCCCCCCTTTAATCCTGGATGTGGTGATTGGGAATTTTCCAGTGGGAATCAGCTTTTCCTGAGTCCCTGGGGACGCAAACGAAGGGATCAGAGAGTCCCTCCTGGTCTGTGAGAAGGAAATGCTGAGGGTTTTCTGTTTGAGGAGGAAGTTTGGACCTCCAACCTCAGATCTGGGGGACACCGCTCGGGTCCTGGGGGTGACAGCTGGGCACAAAATGGGGAAGGAAGGAAGGAAGGAAGGAAGGAAGGAAGGAAGGAAGGAAGGAAGGAAGGAAGGAAGGAAGGAAGGAAGGAAGGAAGGAAGGAAGGAAGGAATTCCAGAAGGAAGGAAGGAAGGAAGGAAGGAAGGAAGGAAAGAAGGAAAGAAGGAAAGAAGGAAAGAAAGAAGGAAAGAAGGAAAGAAGGAAAGAAGGAAGGAAGGAAAGAAGGAAAGAAAGAAAGAAGGAAGGAAGGAAGGCATTCCGGAAGGAAGGAAGGAATTCCGGAAGGAAGGAAGGAATTCCGGAAGGAAGGAAGGAAGGAAGGAAGGAAGGAAGGAAGGAAGGAAGGAAGGAAGGAAGGAAGGAAGGGGAAAGAGAGGGTTGGGTGAATAGAGGGGAGAGGAGAAGGGGAAAGAGGAATGGGAAGGAGAACTTGGTGCCTTTGTATCTCCAAGAGGAAAAAGAGGGATGAGAGGGATGGAGAGGAGGAGGTGGTGGCCCTGGTTCCTGCAGGGGGACAGGGGCGAGGCCACCCCCCTCCAGCTCTTTGCCATTCCCATCCCCAATCCTCATCCACTTCCTTTTCTCAGTGAGAATTTGGAGTTCCTGGCTATTTTTCCAGCCCGTTCCTGTCCCTGTCTTCACTCTCCTGCACCAAGGGAAGCCCTGTGAGAGCCACGGAGCGAAGCCACCGCTTTTCCCTTCACTCCTGAGCGTCCCACATCCCCCTGGGCAGGAAGGAAGCCCCTTTTGTTGAGCACACAGGCTGTAATTTCCCTGTCACATCCCAGCCGCGGGTCAGTGTTGTGACTGACTGCCTGAGGATCACTCCCTCAAGGCTAATTACACCAAATTCCCGTTTGAAGGACAGCTTTCCCTGGATATGATACGAGGAACCCACTTTTTTTTCCCCATTCACTCACATTCATGAATTCAGCCCGGCTGTCACCGGGGACTTGGTGGTGAGACCTCAGGATGTGGGATGGGACACGCACCATGGAGAAGTTGGGATCCGTGGATCTCCTCGTGGATGGAAATTCTGGGATTTCTCCCTTCCCTTCCTTCCTATCCGGGTGGCACCGCAAAAAAAAAAATCTTCATCCCTTCCTCCCTGGCATCCCACGGAGTGTCCAGGAGTCACCCATCAACAACAAACAGTTAAAAGGAAGGAAATAGGCTGGAAATATCAATGCACTTTGGTAACAATAAACCCCGCTTTTAATTTATGCTAATATGTAGGGTTGTGGTGACAGTAAGAACAAAATTACAGAGTGGCTTTCTAGCTGGTAATTATCCCTCCATTTTCGTTGCTCGGGAAGATGGACACACAATTATGCTCTCTTGCTGTATATTAATACGGATTCTTGACATCTTCAGCAGACCTGGAGCTGTCATCGGGCTTTTTGTCTACTTTAATTGAAAATTAATGGTTACTGTGTTACCACGGAAACCGTGGCAATGGACGCCAATAGCGCTCACATATCAAACAGGCACTGGTGGCATTGTCTGTCCGTGGTGACCTTGAAAGTTAAAAGAAAAACTTAAATTAAAAAAAAAAAAAAAATAAAATAAAATAATAAATGGGGAGAGGGGTAGGAAGGAAGGAAGGAAGGGAAAAAAAAAATCCTGCATGGAGAAGAGAGGGTTGGGTGAATAGAGGGGAGGGGAGAAGGGGAAAGAGGGATGGGAAGGAGAACTTGGTGCTTTTGTATCTCCACGAGGGAAAAGAGGGAGCTTGGGGATGAGAGCGGTGGAGTGGAGAAGGAAGCTGGAGCGTGGAATTCATCCAGGGATTTTGGGGCTTTGCCTCCTCCGGAGGCCGAGTGGGGAAGGGATGCTCGGGGTGGAGACGGGGAACAAAGCGAGCGCAGGAGCCCCGAGCAGGGTGGGCAGCGCTGGGAGAAAGTTCATGGGCTCTGTGGTGATAAGAGAGGGGGGAAAAGGCCAGGAAGGCAGAGAAAGGGGCTGGAGGGGAGAGACAGCGGCTCTGCTTTGACTGGAAGCGTTGCCTGGAGGCTGCAGAGCCTGGGGATTAAAGCAGCCCCGCCAGTGCCCTGGGGAGTGTTTGGGGCCGGGCAGAGAGACCCCAAACCCTTCCCTCCCCCAAAATCAGGTGGGAGGAGGGGGCTGGGGGCACAGGAGACCCCTCCAGCTCCTGGGATGGACTCTGCTCCGAAGAGGGTGGGACTTTCTCTCCCTGGAAAAGCAATTTTAGGTAGGTCTGGCTGTCCCCAGCGTGCCACTGGGGCTGTGTCCCCTGTCCCCGGCTCTCCCGGGAGAACGCAGCAGCACCAACGCTTTGGGGGCTGCAGCTGACGGGGGAGGACCCAGAGCAGGATTTGGGATGGGGGATTTGGGATTGCTGGAGTGCAAACACACAGCAGCCCCTTCCTGAGGGCAGGGGGAGCAGGGCACAGGGGTGACAAAGGGGTGACAAGTGGCCTTGGTGACACGGTGGGAGCTGCAGGGGACAGGCAGCAGCCACGGGGACTGAGGTGCTCCTGCCTGCCACAGCTCCAGTGTCCCGCTCCTAAATGAGCTGCACTGGCCTGGCTTTTCCTGCTCCTGGAGGTTCCCGTGATCCCGTTTTTAGCAGGATTTGGAGCGGCGGCTGCTCTGCTTTTCCTTGTGGATAAAACCCCCATGGAGCAGAGGGATTTGCAGCTGGAGTTCGCAGTCACCACTCCCTGCCCCGGCCCGGGAGGGAGGCAGGGATGTCCCGGGCCAGGAGCGGGAAATTTGGGTCAGGAAGTGAACCAGAGACATTTTGGAAAAGGCAGGGATGTCCAGGGAAGATCCAGGGATGCTCCGTGAATCCTCCCACGGAGCAGGGCTGGGTCTGCCCGGGCTCTCCCTGCGATCCAGGGACAGCAGGAGGTTCCCAGGGCTCCTCCCTGGAAAGGAAATTTAAAGGGGAAAGGGGAAATGGGGAAATGGGGAAATGGGGAAATGGGGAAATGGGGAAATGGGGAAATGGGGAAATGGGAAAGGGAAAGGGAAAGGGAAAGGGAAAATGGGAAAGAGAAAGGGAAAGAGAAAGGGAAAGGGAAAGGGAAAGGGAAAGGGAAAGGGAAAGGGAAAGGGAAAGGGAAAGGGAAATGGGAATGGGAAAGGGAAAATGGGAAAGAGAAAGGGAAAGGGAAAGGGAAAGAGAAAGGGAAAGGGAAAGGGAAATGGGAAAGGGAAAATTGGAAAGGAAAAGGGAAAAGGGAAAAGGCAAAAGGGAAAAGGGAGCTCCGAGGTGAACCCCGGCCTCTTCGGGAGCCTTTGAAAGCCCGGAGCTCGTCCCTGCCCGGCAAACACGAGCACAAACACAGCGCAGACACGCCTGAAAGCCAGAGCCTTTTTTCATTTCCCCTGCATCCCTGATCCCAACCTTAATCCCTGCTCTGAATCCTGTCAGCCCGGCTGTTCTAGCACTGACATTGCTGCAGGCATCTCCTGCGCTGCCTTCCCTCAGATCTGCCTCCTCCTGGGACAGCGAGAGAGGACTCGGAGATTTCTGCCGTGCTCGAGGATTCCGTCCGTGCCCTCCAGCAAAGCGCGGCCGTCCCGGGGGGCAGCGGGGGACGGGGCTGTGGGGCCGGGAATGCTCCGGGGATCGGGGATGGGAGTTGGGGGATGCGGGGTCTGGATATCCCAGGGGGCAGGAAAAGCACGGGATGGGCAGGGGAAGGGAAAGGGGGAAAGGGGGAAAGGGGGAAAGGGGGAAAGGGAAAGGGGGAAGGGGGAAAGGGAAAGGGGGAAAGGGAAATTGGGAAGGGAAAGGGGGAAAGGGAAAAGAGGAAAGGGGAAAGGGGAAAGGGAAAGGAGAAATGGAAAGGGGAAATGGGAAAGGGGGAAGGGGAGAGGGGAAAGGGAAAGAGGGAAGGGGAAAGAGGAAAGGGGGAAGAGGAAGGGAAAAGGGGAAAAGGAGAGGGGAAAGGGAAAGGGAAAAGGAGAGGGGAAAGGGAAAGGGAAAGGGAAAGGGAAAGGGAAAGGGAAAGGGAAAGGGAAAGGGAAAGGGAAAGGGAACGGGAAAGGGAAAGGGAAAGGGAAAGGGAAAGGAAGGAAAAGGAAAGGAAATGATCCAAAGGCTGAATTCTCCTCGCTCACACCCCGTCATAGGGCCGGGAATACTCCGGGGTTTCTGCACCTCCAGAGCCGGGGTGGCCCCAAATCCCGGATCCAAACTCCTCCGCCCCCGGGCACCTGGAAATCCGGGGTTGTTCCACGAGTCACAGGCTCCCTGTTCAGGCAGGTTCCCTCCAGCAGACCCAGCCCAGCCGAGCTGCAGCTCTCCAGCAGCGTTCCCTCAGCCCCGGGAGGGACAACAGCTCCTCACTCCCACCTCGGGCTCTGCAGCCCCTTCCCCACTCTCCTGGTGGAGAACCGGCAGGGTGGGATCGCAGCTGGTGTTGTACCCTCACTAAAACCACCCCAAATTCAACCCCTGGCTGAATCTTTGGGACTTGGGACCTAGGAAAAAAAGGTTGGGAGGTCCCAGGATGGGTCTGTCCCCTTCCTACACCCAGCCAGGACACCCCAGCAGTGCCACCCTCTCTCTGTGCCACAGTCACAGGTGGCAGCGTGGTGGCACAAACCTTGTCCTGTGGTTGATGCGGGCACTGAGTGGGGTTTTATTCTCTGCGCGGGGACTTTACTGGCAGATATTTGGATTTTACGAGCCCGAGTCCGTGGGTTTATGGCAGGAAAGGTGGGGATGTTAATGAACTGCTCCAGACTGCAGGAACCAGAGTGGAAAGACGTTTTCAATGGGCCTTTAATAAATAACAAAGGAGCCATCCATTAAAATGCTGTAAGCAATAAAAAAACCTGTGTATATATTGTTGAAAATACATAGTCCCTGGGAAGTTTAAATCCGTTATTATTTAAAAATCCAACTGTGCCCAGTGCCCGGACAAGAATATCCCTGGGGATGCTCCCTGAGAGCCAAATTCCAGCACCGCTTTTGGGTGAATTTCTGCTTTTTGGACACCCACAGATGGAGGTAAAGTGGGCTCCAGATCCCGCAGTCCCCCAGCAGGAGGAGGGCTGGATTCCTGCGAGAGAGAGCCTGGAAATATCTTTCTTTTTTGAAATGTTTGTACAGCATGACTTGGCCGATTTACCTCCCAATCTCTCACGCTGGCCTCAAGCCGAGGGCATGAGCGACGCTGTGAGCCAGATAAATGAGCCCAGCGCTTTTTCTTCTCCCTATCTGCTGCTACAATATAAAAATAAAGGGGTTTTTTTTCCATCCAAGTGCCTCCCGTTAACCCAGGCGCTGCCGGGGGGGAGCGGAGGGGCTGCAGAGCAGCAGGGGATGGGTGTTTGCACTGCCAGGAGTGGAAAAAGCCGTGGAAAACTTGGATTCTTCCTGGCACAGCCCTGGCTGGAGGCCTGGAGATGAGGGATCTGTAGGTAGGAGTGATGCCAGGAGGGAGCTGGTTTGATATTCCCGGTTATTCTGTGTCAGATCCAGCTCCCAGCTGATGGATATTCGGATTTTACAAGCCCTGTGTCCGTGGGTTTATAGTGGGCAGGTTAATGAACTGCTCCAGACACAGGAACGAGCTTGGAAAGGCAATTCCAACAGGGATTTAATAAAAAAACAAAGGATCCATCCTCTCTGGAGGGTTTGGATGGCCCTGGCCTCCAGGCTCCCCCCATGGCAGGAGGGTCTGGGGTCTGTGACCCTCATGTCCCACACCAGGACAGTGACCTGGGCTGCAGGAGCTGCTGGGGAAAGAGCCATGGAAAACCTGGATTCTTCCTGGCACAGCCGTGGCTGGAGGCCTGGAGATGAGGGATCTGCAGGTAGGAGTGCTGCCAGGAGGGAGCTGGTTTGATATTCCCAGTTGTTTTGAGTCAGATCCAGCTCCCAGCTGATGGAAATTTGGATTTTATGAGCCTGCATCCATGGGTTTATGATGGGCAGGTTAATGAACTGCTCCAGACACAGGAACGAGCTTGGAAAGGCAATTCCAACAGGGATTTAATAAAAAAACAAAGGATCCATCCTCTCCAGAGGGTTTGGATGGCCCTGGCCTCCAGGCTCCCCCCATGGCAGGAGGGTCTGGGGTCTGTGACCCTCATGTCCCACACCAGGACAGTGACCTGGGCTGCAGGAGCTGCTGGGGAAAGAGCCATGGAAAACCTGGATTCTTCCTGGCACAGCCCTGGCTGGAGGCCTGGAGATGAGGGATCTGCAGGTAGGAGTGATGCCAGGAGGGAGCTGGTTTGATATTCCCGGTTATTCCGTGTCAGATCCAGCTCCCAGCTGATGGATATTTGGATTTTATGAGCCCTGTGTCCGTGGGTTTATAGTGGGCAGGTTAATGAACTGCTCCAGACACAGGAACGAGCTTGGAAAGGCAATTCCAATGGGGATTTAATAAAAAAACAAAGGATCCATCCTCTCTGGAGGGTTCGGATGGCCCTGGCCTCCAGGCTCACTCCATGGCAGGGGGGTTTGGGGTCTGTGACCCTCATATCCCACACCAGGACAGTGACCTGGGGGAAGGGGGAACATCCCGAGCTCCTTTCCAGGGCTCAAACCCCTCGGTGCAGGAAGGACACTTCAGAACCCTGTGCAGGTTTGGTTCCACAGGCAAAAGGGGCTTTAATATGAAATAACCCCAATTAACCTGCAAGGAATTCCCAGCCCTCCTTTGGTGCTGCTGGCAGGGAGAGAGGAGCAGGAGCAGGAGGAGAGGAGAGAATTTGGGCTTGGGAAGTGCTGGGCCAGGAATGGGGTCAGGGAAGCAGCGGGGTCCATCTCCCCCCCAGTCTGCAGCTCGAGCCCTGCAGTGAGAGTTTGTTGTGACCTGAAGCGAGAAGATCCTGATTTTACTCAGTTAATTGCTTTAAAAAAGGGACAAATCCATCCACACCAACGTGTTCGACGCTCAGCACACGGCTCAGGCTCGGAGCTGCGGTGGTTTTGCTGGGATGGGGTGGCTGCAGCGTGGGGAGCGGCTGCTTTTCCAGCATTTGGGTGAATTTGGGCACATTTTGGACAACAGCCGCATAGTTTGGACCTCAGTGAGACCTGGAGGGTGCAGAAAGACCATTCTGACCCCAAACCTGTCCTGGAGTTCTGTGTGAGGGAGACACTCGGTGCCATCTCGGGACAGAGGTGACATGGGGCAGCACCCAGGGAAGGGCTGGAGCTGCGTCAGGGGGATTTGGGATGGATTTTAGGGAAAGGTTCTTCCCCCAGAGGGTGCTGGGCACTGCCCAGGCTCCCCAGGGAAGGTTTAGGGTGGAGATCAGGGAGTTTCTTCCCCCAGAGGGTGCTGGACACAGCCTGAGGCTGCCAGAGCTCCAGGAGCATTAGGAAATCGTTTTCATGCACAGGGTGGGATTGTTGGGAGGTGAATTCCATGTTGGGGCAAATTCCATGGATCAAACCCACAGCAGGGGCAGGATGTTGGCTGCCAGAGCTCCAGGAGTGTTTGGACACTGCTCTCAAGGACAGGGTGGCATTTTTGGGGCGTTATTTCCATGTTGGGGTGAATTCCATGGATCAAACCCACGGCAAGGTCAGGATTTTGGGGTTCAGTGCCACTCGAGCTCCCCTCTGCCTCATCCCCACTGGGTACCTGGTTTGGCTTGGAAAACACTTTCAAGGACAGAGTGGGATTTTTGAGGTGTGATTTCCATGTTGGGGTGAATTCCATGGATCAAACCCACGACAGGGTCAAGATATTGGCTGCCAGAGCTTCAGGACCATTTGGAAAAGACTCTCAGGCACAGGATGGGATTGTTGGGGTGTGATTCCCATGTTGGGGTGAATTCCATGGATCAAAGCCACAGCAGGGTCAGGATTTTGGGGCTCGGTGCCGCCTGGGCTCCCCTCTGCCTCATCCCCACGCAGGTACCTGCTTTGGCCTGTGGTTTGGCTTGGAAAACGCTCTCAGGGACAGGATGGGATTGTTGGGGTGTGATTCCCATGTTGGGGTGAATTCCATGGATCAAACCCACGGCAGGCTCAGGAATTTGGGGCTCGGCGCCGCTCGGGCTCCCCTCTGCCCGGTCCCCACCCTGGTACCTGGTTTGGCCTCTGGGAACAGTGCCACGATTAATTATCGGTTTCCTCGGGCTGGGGCTCTGGAGCGAGCCCAGGTGCCGGATGGGGCTGAGCCGAGCTCTGGGATGAGCCGAGCCCCGGGCACACCCGCTCGGACCGGGCTGGCGCGGCTCCCCGAACGTTGGTGACCTCATGCCGCAGACACGGATGAGGTCACCGCGATAATTGCCCTCCCAGAACGATGTATCTTGCGGGAAGAGGATGTTGTGAAGCCGGCGGACTTGCTGGGGCGAAAAAACACCTCGCACGCCCCTGGCCGGGAGTTCTCCAAGGGGAAACTCATCCCCGGAGCGTGCCAGGAGCTCCCGGGAGCGCCGGCAGCTGCGGGGGCATGGCAGGAGAAGAGACGGCGGCGGGCGGGATGCGGCGGGGGGAGCCGCGGGTAATTGCAGCAGGAAGGTGTGCGGTACCTGGCGGGGAGGGAGAGGGGCCGTGCAGGGACCTGCCCTCCCCAGGGCACGGGCGGGATGCGCTCCCGGAGCTCTCCCGGAGCTCTCCCGGCCTCCATCCGGAGCAGGGCGCTGCCTGCCAGGGCCTTTCCTCGGGGAAGGAGCCACGCTCAGCGCAGATCTCCTTCTCAAGCTGCCTCAGATCCTTCTCCCCCGCTTAAAACCCCGCTCTCGTCGCTCCGGGATGGATCCCGCAGGTGCCTGGGGGCTGCAGGTTCCCTGGATGAACCCTCCAGAGCGCACCGTGCCTCAGTTTCCCCGCCTGCACGCAGCAGCAGCCGCGCTCTGTCACCCTCACAAAACACCCAGAGATACAAACCCAGTCCATTATCCCTCATCCAACCCTCGCTTCCCGGGCCGGGGAGAGCTCCAGAGGGTTTTATCTTCGCCTAGGAATTGCTGCAGCCAGGGAGATGCGGGAGCCGAGCCCTCCCCACGCTGCTCTCAGCTGGTTCTTCTCCCCGCAGCCCCGTGACAGGTATTTGAAAAGAAGCTGAGCACAATCCTATCAAACCTCCGCGGTTCCTAGGACAAGCCAGACTTTAAGGAGTCGGAGTCCGAGCGAGTTTCACAAGAAAACAAACAGAAATACTTCTGTCGCTGCAGAGGGAAAAAAAAAAAAAAAAGGAAGAAAAAAGAGAAGTCGGGGGGAAAAAAATCGCCGCTCTGTGGAAAAAAAAAATTCAACTCTTTCCTGAATAAAGCAGGAAAAAAAAAAAACCCGCGGCCGTATTGAGCTGTGACATATGGTTACACAAATAGAAACCACAGAGGGGAAAATCATGTTTTCTCTTTCATTATTTATCACTCTCTAACTGTCTCCAGCTGGGTGAGTAAACAGCCTCATTGGGCTGTAATGAGAACAGCCTGCTGCTGCCACTGTGCCGGGGCTGCCGGAGCGTGTGTGCGAGCCGGGCTGGGACCTGCCGGGCCCCGGAGCCGGTCCCTGCCGCCCTCGGGGCTCGCTGGGAGCCCCCGGGATGCTGCGGGATGCGGGAGGATGAGGAGGGATGCGGGCACGCGTCCGCGGCGCCCGCAGCATCCTCCCCTCGGCACGCTCTAACGAGGTCCAGGCGCGGAGTTAAATTAAGCGGCCGCTCCGCTTATTGTTCAGGGGAATTATGTGCCCAATTTCCCCCCTGAGCCGCGTTGCAAATTGACTCCTAAGTGTCCCGTGAAATGGCTGCATAATTCGCACGTTTGAGAAGCAGGAGCGGGTCCGAGCGAGCGAGCGAGCGCCCGGTTCTTGGCTCCGCTTTGCTTCCCTCCCCGCCCCGCCCGGTTTTTGCCGGTTTTGCCGCAGGTTTTCGCCCATCCCGCGGCTCTCTGGGGGTTCGGCCGCAGGGCCTGGGGGTTCCGAGGGCGCCCATCCTCCAAAAAAGCTCCAAAAGGGGATTTTGGCGGCTCTCAGCGCTTTGGGAGCAGAGGCGAGGCCGCGATCCCGTCCCGCTCCCTGCTCCATCCGCAGCTGCTCCGCGGCTCCCGGATCCCAGCGCATTCCCCACGGGCTTCCCTGGGGCAGGGGGGATCAGACTCGGAGGTTCAGAGTCCCCCTGATTAGGGTAGGCTTTGGATTAGGCTCTGAATTAGGTCAGGGAATGGGATGTTCCACCCTCCCGCTTGCTCGTCTTTCCATCCCGAGTCTTTCCCGGGCCCGGGATGGAGTTGGGATTCCCTGAGCAGCTCACGGCTCGTGTTGGACACTCGGGGTGAGTGACACAGGTGACACGGGCACAGCTGCCATGGTCCAGCCCCATCCCACCCCAATCCTCACACCCAACACCCCGCCAGGAGCCTCGGGAAGGGGCGCCACGGGAACACGGCATCCATCGGAGCTTCACGGAGTCACGGAATCAGAGAATCATGGAATCACAGACTCACGGAATCACAAAATCATGGAGTCACAGAATTGTGGAATCACAAAATCATGGAGTCACAGAATTGTGGAATCACAGAGTCACGGAATCCCAGAATCCCAAAATCCCAGAATCAGGGAATCATGGAATCACCGAGTCCCAGAATTAGAGAACCACGGAATCAGAGAATCACAAAATCAGAGAATCACAAAATCAAAGAATCGTGGAATCACAGAGTCACAGAATCCCAGAATCCCAAAATCCCAGAATGAGGGAGTCGCAGAGTCCCAGAATGACAGAATTATGGAATCACAGAATTGTGGAATCACAGAATCATGGAATCACAGAATCACAGAACCACGGAACCACAAAATCACAGAACCACGGAATCACAGAATCATGGAATCACAGAATCATGGAATCACAGAATCACTGGGTTGGAAGACACTTTTATGATCATCCAGTCCAAGCCCTGCCCCAACACCTCAACCCAACCACGGCACCGAGTGCCACATCCGATCTTTCACTAAACCCACCCAGGGATGGTGCCTCCACCACCTCCCCGGGCAGACAATTCCAGCATTTCACCATTCTTCCCATAAAAAAAACTTTCTCCTAAACTTTTTGGAGGAGAAAGATCTTCACCAGGAGCCAGAAAGTCCTTGAGCAGCAGCAGTGATTTCCCAGGAAGATTAACCCATTTCTCCAGTGAAGAAGGGCAGCCGTCCCCTCTGCGTCTGGAGCCCATCCCAGCCCTTCCAACACGCGAAAAACTATTAGTAAACGGAAGCGTTTTTAATGAAAACTGACCCAATTTTGAATGCCACTTCTCCTCCCACCTCAGGAATAGGCTGTGCCAGAGTTGGAGCGAAATTAGGTCATTGTTGAACAAAGGTCATGAAAGAACTTGAAAAGCTTTTTGATGGGAAACCCCAGTTTTTATGGGGTTTTGTGGAAATCCCCTCCCAAATAAAGTTATAAATAAAGTGACAAAACGGTGCGCGGAGCCAACCGGCCCTGTGCTACCCATCCTGCTGAAAAATCCAGCTGCAAACTTTACCCTTCCTGAATCTGGGGGAAGAAAACAGAAAACCTGGTGAGAACCTGACCTTTTTTTTCCCCCCCTCTCATCCTTCAAGCCTGGCCATCCAGGACGGGAATTTGGGGAACTCTCCCAGGAGCTGGGAGTGTGTGCTGTGATTCAACACATTCCCCATCCCACTGCCAGAGCCCTCGGACTGAATCAAAGGCCTCTTTACTGTAAATGCTCCCTGAGCTTTCCCAATCACCCTCGGGATGAGCTAATCCCTGCCTCGTTCCCTGGGAAGGGATCAGGGATCGCAGAGGCTGCTCCTCCCTGTGCCAGACCTGGAACCACCAGGGAGCTTGGACAAATAACGCAGTAAAAGTGGAAGTTTTGGGGTTTGGGAACACCCAAGGGAGTTTTTTGAAGTGCAGTTTGTTGAGGTGGCTCCTGAGGGGAGGAGATTTTCTGTTTCTTCCCCCAAACCTGCTCAGGTGTGGGTGAATCCAAACCCCAGGAGTGTGCAAGAGGAGCAAGGAGAAACTTCTGCCTTTGCTTTTGGGGATGAATTCCAGGATCTTCTGCCTTTGCTTTTGGGGATGAATTCCAGGATCTTCTGCCTTTGCTTTTGGGAATGAATTCCAGGATCTTCTGCCTCTGCTTTTAGGGATGAATTTCAGGATCTCCTGCCTCTGCTTTTAGGGATGAATTCCAGGATCTTCTGCCTCTGCTTTTAGGGATGAATTTCAGGATCTTCTGCCTCTGCTTTTAGGGATGAATTTCAGGATCTCCTGCCTTTGCTTTTGGGGATGAATTCCAGGATCTTCTGCCTCTGCTTTTGGGGATGAATTCCAGGATCTTCTGCCTCTGCTTTTGGGGATGAATTCCAGGATCTTCTGCCTCTGCTTTTAGGAATGAATTTCAGGATGAGGAGAGGCCTGATCCAGCAGCTCTGATCCATGGAATAACTTGATTTTTGAGGGCTCCCGTGCCTTGCACACACACACGGCAATAACACAAAAATATTCACACTCAGCACCAATTTCCCCTTCACTCTCCAACAGAAATTTGGGCTGATTGTACCTGGTTTGGGTGGCTCGAGGTGCTGATGGTCCCTTCCTTGGCTGGTTTTGTCACTGCCCCACTCATGCCAAGCTCAGGGCTCTGCTGCCACCCTGTCCCCATCCTTGGCACATCCTGGGAGCCATCCCCAGGGCACAGCCAGCACGGGCTGCACTGCCCGCGTTGTCCCCACGCTCCCAGGAGTGGCTCTGAGGGACCCTGGCGTGGCTCTGGCCCCGGGGATGCTGCAGTGTCCTTGAACCCAGAGCCCCAGCGGGGGAAAGCAGCACAAGGAGCAGAATTCCAGCCCCAAACAAAGCACTTTTGTGCTCCCACAGAGAGGGGCGGGAGGGTTTCCTGCTGCCCGGCTTTGGGGGCTCTTCCCTCCTTCCCCCAGCCCATCCTGACCTCCAGAGCTTCTCCAAACCCAAATCCCACCCCAGTGCAGCAGCTCCTTCCTCACCTTCCCTGTCTCTCCTCCTGGCCATTAGCGTCCTCCCCGTGTAAATGTTAATGAATTGTCATCAGACCAAAGTAATCACCAGTCAGCAAAACTTAATTTTACGAAGAGACAAAAAGAGGCTCCGCTCTAATTGATGGAAAATTGGTCGTTTCTTGTCAGGTTATTGTTCATTTCCCGCCTGTTAATGACCGGATCCCTCCAGCCGTGCCCAGCCCGGAGCCTGGAGAGGAAAGCTGGGATGGAGAGGGGCATTTTCATTAAACTTCCAGAGGGAAAGCAGTGGGAGCTCCCAACAGGAGCGAGGAGGAAGAGCCCACGGAGCAGCAGCAGCAGCAGGGATGGCTCCTCGGAGCACACAAACAGCACCCGCGGTTGATAAGAGACAGAGATTACATTTTTGGATGCTTTTCTGTTTTAATCACCCAAAGGGCTTGGAACTGGAGGAACTTTGAGGTCCCTTCCAACCCAAACCATTCCCTGATTCTGCGATTCCAGGAGTCAGGCAGAGGAACCCTGGTGCAACTCATGGCCTCAGGACCACCTTTTAATGTCCCTTTTCCATGACATCCTTGAGTTGGGAAAAGAAAGGGATGGAGAATTGTCCTGCCCTTCAAATCCTGGCAGCCCAAAGGGAAGCAAACCTGTTTTCCATCATCCTGAACACAGATTTTAGGGACACAAGAAGCCAGGCAGAGGAGGATGGAGCCGTGGTGCAATTCATGGCCTCAGAATCACCTTTTAATGTCCCCTTTCCATGACATCCTTGGGCTGGGAATAAAAACGGACGGAGAATTGTCTTTTCCATGAAATCCCAGTAGTGCAAAGGGAAGCAAATCTGTTTCCCACCATCCCAAACACAGGTTTTAGGGACACCAGGAGCCAGGCAGAGGAGCCCTGGTGCAATTCATGGCCTCAGATGTCAGAAATGGCTTTTAATGTCCTTTTATCACAACGTTCTTGGGTAGGGAATAAAAACAGATGGAGAATTGTCTTTCCCTTCAAACTCTGGCAGCCCAAAGGGAAGCAAACCCTCTTCCCGCCATCCCAAACACTGTTTTTAGGGACACCAGGACCTTGCCCTGGTCCCACCTTGCTCGGTGACACCCGTGGGGACCGTGCAGTCCCGTTGGGGGTGGCAGCAGCCCCCGGGCTCCCCGCGCCGCTCCCGGGGCTGGCTCTACTCAGGCTATTACGGTAATTTGATAAGCCACTTCTTCGTGATATGAATCTTCGCCTTCGTTAAAGGCAGAGAAAAAAAAAAAAAAAAGAAAAAAAAAAACCCCATTGCATTTTGATGGCTCACAGGGACAGTTCATTAAGCAATCAACTCTTTTAATGAAATATTTCTTTGTTAAAATATTCATTGATCTGCCGCGGGTGTGCGTGGAGCAGGGGAAGGGCCGTGTGTCCCGAATGCTTTTCTGTTGAGTGTTCCCAAACTGGCGCCGGGAACAGCGGGATGAGCCCTGGCACTGCCAGGAATTCCCACGGAGACCCTCGGGAGGAGAGCCCAGAGCGAGGATTTGGGGCCTGCTGGGTGTTTTTCCCCTCCTCTACCCCGCCTGAGTGTCACACACCAGGTTTGGGTGGGTTCTGTCCCCTTGGTTGGTGCCACGGTGGTGGTGACGTGTGGGGACATTGTGACAGACGGGGAAAAGTTGGGCTAAGAATGAGAGGAAAGGGGCAAATGTGGAATGGGCAGAGTGGGAAGAGGGCGTTCCCAAGGGGAGGGGCTGGCTCTGCCACCCAGGTGTGAGGGGACAGCAAAGGACAGATTTTTCTCCAGATTCTCCAACCCCAAGAGCGAGCAGGAGGCAGCTCGAGGAGCCAGGAGGGAGAACATCGGCAGGAGAAGAAAAAATAGAAATAAAAATATATCAAAGGGTGAGAAATGAACGACTGCGGACAAAGCAGCGAGTGCGGCCTCCCCCCTCCTTCCTCCAACCTCGCACCGTGAGGAATTCCCGGCCGGCACCGGGACGGCTCCGGCAGCAGCGGAGGGAGCATCTCCTGGAGGAGCAGAGGGAGCAGCGCGCACAAACACGGCAGCGGGGAGAGCAGCCGGGAGCTGAGCCCTGCTCGGGATGAGAAACCTTCTTGGGAAAGCAGGGAAATGATTAAAAAAAAAGTGGAGAGAGGGGGAAATCCCGCAGGCAAATGGGGACAGGGGAGCCACGTGTCCCCAGGTGATGGTGGCACAGCTTGGCTTGGCAGAGCTCCGGGAATTCCGTTCGGGATGGGGGATCTCTGCTCGCAGCTCCGCCCTGTCCGGGGCTGGGGCTCTGCGGGCACGGAGGGACCCCTCAAACCCCACATCCTCGTGTCCCTGTGTGGGAGCAGCACTCCCAGGCGTTGGGGTTCCCTCCCTCTTCCATCACCTCCAGCTCCCTAAATCCCAGCTGGGTCCCTGAGTGCAACAGGGGAAACTGAGGCACGGCACAGCCACCAGCCAGGGCTCTGGGGTGGTGAAAGCCCCCTCAAAACCCCCCTGGGCTCTGAGCTGAGCTCAAGTTGCTGATCATTTCCCCGATATCCCCCCAGCTCTGGGAGCGTGGGGATCCCCCCCGCCAGGGAATCTGTCCGAGGGTCCCGGGGTCCCACTGTCCGAGGGTCCCCGGGTCCCAGCGCCGGGGGAGCAGTGCCAGCCCCTGGACAGGCAGCAGCCTGTGGCTTTCTGGGGAGCCAGGAGCCTCTCATCACTTACAGGAACTCGGTGCATCATCCCTGGCCTTACGCAAGAGGCGAGCGGGGTCCAAGAGCTGCAGCGGCCGCGGCCCCGCCAGCACGTCCGGGCAGAGCCGGATTGCTCCGTGTGCTCGGCAGCCCCGGAGCGCGGCTGTGCCAGCCCTGACCCTCGGGGGGTCTCTGTGGGACCCCCCCCCGGCCTCTCCAGCCCTGCTCTGCCTGGGGGTGCAGCGCCCAGAGCCAGGGGATGGCCCCGGGAAGGGCCGGTCCTGCTCCCCGCTCTGCTTGCCCGGCCCGGGTGATGCCCTGGAGGGTGTTTGGGTGCTGGGATGAGCCCCGGGGGTTCTGTCCTGGATGCTCAGGAAGGAGAGGGAGCGGGCAGAGGGATCTTCTGGGCACCACAGGGGGTTGGTGGTGAAATTTGGGTGGAAAACCAGGTTTTCTGCTCATCCGTTGAAATTCCCTCCTCGGATGGGATGGGAGTTTGGAGTTACCTGTGTCAATGCACAACTCCATCCACAAAACACTGCTCTGAGAGGGGAAAACAACTTTCTTCCCCCATTCTTGCTATTTCCCAACCCAAATTCTCTTTTCTCTCATATTTCCATGCGCTTTTTTTCCTTTATTTTGCCTTGAAAAGAGGAGGGAGAGAATCCAAGACAAGGTGGAAAGCAGAGGAGTTCCCATCACCAAACACTGATTTTTCAAGCGAGCACCTTCAGAGGAATCAGATTTTGTTGCTGAAGTTGCTGTTCTCATAGAAGAGAAGAAAGAAACCAAAGGAGAAATTCTGCACCTCTCGTTTGCCAGAAATGCCAGCGCAGAACCTGTGGCAAACGGGCGTTGGATTCATCTTGGAGAGGACTTTCCTGGAAGGATGAGGATGAGGATGAGGATGAGGATGAGGATGAGGATGAGGATGAGGATGAGGATGAGGATGAGGATGAGGATGAGGATGAGGATGCTTCAGAGCATGAGGATGAGGATGAGGATGAGGATGAGGATGAGGATGAGGATGAGGATGAGGATGAGGATGAGGATGAGGATGATGAGGATGAGGATGCTTCAGAGCATGAGGATGCTTCAGATGAGGCCATCCAGAGCTGCTTTGCCTTGGGTGGGATTCAGGACAAACCCAAACTGACTTTTCAGCTTTCTGTCAACCTTGCAGCAAACTGGGATTGTTCCCACTCCAGGCAAACACGGGATCACGATCCTTTGGCTGAAACTCCTCAGGTTTTAAAGGTTTTCAATGTCCTGGCCATGAGATCAGCCAGTTCCTGGAAGAGAAAAGCCCCGACTTTGTTAGGGGAAACAATTTCCCACAGCTGAGAGTTTGGGGGTGGATTGCAGATGCCCAGAGCGAGGATGAGCTGGGAGGAGGTGGAAGGTGGAGATTTCCTGGAAGAACTGAAGGACTCGGTGTTTGGGGCTGACCCCTCACCCCACTCTGCCTCTGCTGCTCTGCTCGCGTGACTCAGGGTTTTATATTTACACAAATTGTTTCATCCCAGAGCTCCAAATCCTCCTGGCTCCGCTGGACCCTCTGGAGCTGATCCACGCCCGAGGCTTTACCTGGTGCACAACAAAAGGAATTTTTATCCCTTCTCTTTTTCCCTGTGTCTCTCTTTTGGGAGATCAGCGCTGCTGCAGGAGCGCCTGTGGTCTCCTTCCTGGGAATTCCATCATCCCTGCAGCATCCCTGACATCCCCTTTGGCTTTCCAAGAGTGGGGCTGTCCCTCAGAGACCAAACCTCAGCACCTGTGGTCTCCATCCCAGGAATTTCCTCATCCCTGCAGCATCCCTGATGTCCCCATTGGCTTTCCAAGAGGGAGGTTGTACCTCAGAGACCAAACCTCAGTACCTGTGGTCTCCTTCCCGGGAATTCCATCCCTGCGGCATCCCTGACGTCCCCATTGGCTTTCCAGGAATGGGGTTGTCCCTCAGGGACCAAACCCCACCAGGGAAGGAGCCGTCCCAGCCCTGCCTGACCCCGATCCATCCGAGTCTCCTCACCCAGATCCCTCCTCCCTGCTCGGCCTCATTTCCAGGCTGGCACAGCTGAACAAAGAGGGATCTCGGGGCCGCGCTCGAGTCACAAACTCCCCTCGGTGGAAGGCTGCCCACGTCTTTCTGCTCGGCTCCTTCCTGCTCTGATGATATTTGATGTCTTCAAAAGGGCTCTTCTGATGTAGGGAAAAGAGGGCAAGCGCAGGTTGGATGAGGCTCGGCAGTCAAAGCTCAGAAAAGCTCCAGTTTGGGGTGAAATAAAAGTGTTTATTGTGTTTGTGGTGGACTGATGGGTGGGTGGATAACTCACAAAACTCCCAGGGTTTGGAATGTGCCAGGAGGGATCTGGGCTGAAGTGGGGGGGTCGGAGCTGCTGCATTTCCCATGTGGCGATCCCCTAAAATGGAGTGGGGTGTCCCACAGCTCTGGATCCCGAGCACGGAATGGATTGAACCATCAAGGGTTGATCCAAGGGCTGGATCTCCCCTGCCAGACTGGGAGAGCTGGGAATGTTCAGCCTGGAGAAGAGAAGGCTCCGGGGAGACTTTAGAGCCCCTCACACCTAAAGGTGCTCCGAGAGAGCTGGAGAGGGATTTGGAGAAGGGCCTGGAGCGATAGGAAGTGGCTGCCCCATCCCTGGAAGTGCTCAGGGTCAGGTTGGATGGACTTGGAGCAGCCTGGTCTGGAAGAGGCATCCCATGAATGAGGGGATGGGATGCAAAGCCAGCCCTGCTCGGCCACTCTGGCCCCAAATCTGAGGGATCACCTGAGATCCGGGGCTGGCTGGGGAGGTTCTCCCAGGTTTTTCAGGGCAGGGGAGCAGGAATGCTGTTCCCCCTACAAAAGGAGGGGCTGGCAGGAAGCGGAGCCACGGAGCCTCCGAGAAACCAGGACTGGAGAGCCTCTCCCACAAACATTGGGCTCCTTCCACCAGGAGCGGGTTCTGCCGAGGTGGGTGCAGCAGAGGATCCCTGGTGGGAGCTCCAGAGGGGGCTGGAATCAAACCAAGCCCTCTGGAAAATCCCGGGACTCCAAGAGGATTGGGTTAACACCTCGGTTTTAGGCTTGGCACAGCCCCGGAGCCAGCCTGGCACTTGTCCTCGTCCTGTTTGTCCCCCTTGGGAAAAGATTTTTGGGGACAAAACCAATGGGATGTTTCCTAAGGCCACCAGAATCTACTTGTGGAAAACCAGCTTTCCCTCATTTTCCCTCACAGAAATTTCCCCTCACAGAAATTCCCTCATTTTCCGTTCAATACTTCAATCAATTCTTAAAAAAAAAACCCAAACCAACCAAAAACAGTCTTCCTGTAAAAAAATTAAATTACAGAGGGAAAAAAAAAAATCCAGGTGGGTTGAAATACTTTTCATTCCAATTTCGCCTCTTAAATCTACTTTAGCTGTCCACAAAATGGAAATTTCAAAAGAGCTACTTTTGAACTAAAAAAAAAAGGGAACAGAGTGGCCGCTCTTTGGTGCCATCACTGCCTTTGGAAAACTCTTCCACGCGGGAGTGGGATCATCCAACCCCAGCCTGTGCAGGTGCCTGGGGCAGGTGGGAATTCGCCCCCCAAATCAAGGCTCTGAGGCAGCCACGGGGACAAGACCGGAGCGCTGCTCCCTCCTCTGCTCCAGCTGTGTCACCCTGACCCCTGTCCCCAGCGCTGGGCGACGGTTCGGGAGCAGCACCTGGCTGCTGGGCTGGGTCCCGCCCTCTCACGGAGTTTTGGGGCCTCTCTGCAGATGTTTGGGTGCAACATCTGGGTGCTGGGTTGGGTCCAGCATCCTGGTGCTGGTTTGGGTGCAGTGCCCTGACACCCCTCTGCTGCCCCAGGGGCTCTGGGGACCCTGTCCCTGCTGTGGGACGGATCTCGGGGTGCCACAGAGCGGGGTCGGTGTTTTTGGGGTCACCAGCTCAGCCTCTCGCTGTTCCCATCTGTAAATGGGGCTCAGCGCCTCCGTCCCGGCTCTGCCCCGAGTGTTGAACTCGATGTCCCGAGCGCTCTTTCCCCACCCGGCCGACCCCGCGATCCCACGGAGCCGCTGCAGCCGCGTCCCCAAACCCCCCCGTGCCTCAGTTTCCCCGCCGCTCCCCCCTTCCCCAAGCCCACGGCTCCGCTGCGCGCCGGGGACCGACCGCGACAGAAACCAATTAGCGCAGGCATTAATGAGCAAAACGCGGGGGGGCCAAAGAACAGCGAGGGTGAGGGGGGGGGGGGAGGAGTGGGCTCCATCCAGCGGGGTGCTCCAACTAAAAAGGAACCCCCCCAAAAAAAACAACACCCGGGAGCGAGCGGGGGGCGCGGGGGCTGCGCGGAGAGGAGGGGGGCGGGGGGGGATGCTCGGGCGGGGAAAGCGGCTGCACCTGCTTTAGAGGAACTACGGTAGGGCGGCCGGCGCCCGCCCCGCGCCGCCGCCGCGCCCGCGCCGCCGCCGCGCCGAACCGGACCCGAGCGCGGCCACGGCCCGGCCGGCCCCGGCTGCCCGCGCCCAGCCCCGCACGGCCCCGCTCCGCAGCGCGGCCCCGCCGCCGCACGGAGCCCCCCGAGCCCCGCCGCTCCCCCCCCAGCCCGGCCATGCCGCGCCGCCTCTGAGCTGCGGCCCCGGCGCGCCCGCCCCGTCGAAGTTTGGGGAAGGTGCCGGTGCGGGGAGGGCTGTGCAGGGCTGGCGGGGGAAGGAGCGGCGCGGCTCATGCCCGCCACGGAGCCCGGCGCTCGGCGCGATCAGGTGGGTGAGAGCGGAGCGGGAGGGTCCGCGCGGGGCTCCCCGTGGGTGTCCCCGGAGGAGGGGGGAGCGGGGCGGGACACCCCGGCAGGTGCGGGGGGCGCGGGCCGTGTCCCCCGTGTCCCCCCCGTGCCCCCGGCGGGGCCGTGCCCCGCGCTCGGCCGCGCCGCGCCGCGCTCGGAAGTTTTGTTACGGCGCCCGGACAAAGGGAGCGGGGCCGGCGCTGGGGGAGCCGGGGGTGCGGGCGGGCCGGGGCTCGGCGGGGAGCGGGGGGCACCGAGGGGTCGGGGAGCGGGGCGCTCCGGGCTGCGGGGGTCGCCGGGGGGGTTCGGGGGGTCCCCGCGCTCGGTGCGCCCCGAGCTGCGCGGGGATCGCGGTGCGTGCGGGGTGCCCGGCTCCGGGCGGGCGCGGGGGTCGCCGCCGCCCCCGAGGCTTTTGGGCGGCCGGCGGAGAGGAGGGAGGGAAGGGGGGGTCGCAGCCCCCTCGGCGAGGGGGGGTCGGGCCCCGGGAAAGTTGCGCTGCCGCCGGCACAGCCGCGCTGCCGGTGCCGGATCCGGACCCGCCTCCGCTCCGGCGCTTCGGGGGTCCCGCACCCCCCGAGGGGGCAGCGCACGGGAGGGGGGGCCCGGCCGCCCCTGCCCTGCAGCCGCCCCAGCGCTCCCTTTGTTGGTGCTTCCCATTTCCTCCCCATCTTTTCCTTTCTCTCCGGCAGTTTTGGTTTAATTCCGGCTGCTGGAGGGCTTGGGTGGGTTTTTTTTTTCCCCCCCTACCCTCCCCAAATCGCATTTTAACTCAGCCTCGACCCGCCGCTCCTCGGGCCGGGGGGTGTGATTCCCTCCTTGGAGAGAAATCCGTAAGTCTGCCCCAAGTTTTGCAATTCCTGGGAGAAGCAGCAGCCGCCGCCGTCCCCGACAACCTGCAGCCAGCCCGGCCGTCGCTCCCGCAGCGCCCTGGGAAAATCCAGCGCCGCGTCCAAACCCCTAACCCAGACTGCAAGGTGAGGGAGAGGAGGACGAGGCACGGCTTCGGATGGAGCTGGAGAATATTCCCGAGAAACCCGCGCAGGTTTGGATTCCGGAGGGGCTGCCGGCAGCCCCGCGCCTCACCCGTGCCTGGGTTTCGCCCGCTTGTAAAGTTTGCGGGGGTTCCGTTCGCCTTTGTTTGGACGGGGAGAGAGGTTGGGGGGGCTTTCCCGAGGATTTGGGGGGGGGTCTCTCTAACCCGGACACGGCGCCCGGTGCCGCGGGAGCTCTCGGCACTGCCGGCTGCTGATGGTACCGGCAGCGCTAACGCGTTTGGGAAGAGTTTTTATTACGGAGCATCGTCTTGTGGGAGTTCCGAAATTCCCGGGCAGATCGCGCGTGGTGGCTCGCCCGGAGCCCTGGATCAGCCTCCGACAGCCTCCCCTTTCCCACCCCGGTGGCCGCCGTCGTTGCGATGCTCTCCCGGCGCTGGCAAAGTTCAGGGATTTCTATTCTTCGCGGCTCCCTCTCCCCGCTCCGTGGGATAAACAAACGCGCCTCTGTCTGCTCTCCCCTCTCCCCCTCTCCGGGAGAAAAGGGCACTTGGGGAAGTGCCGCGGATGGCTCTGGATGTTTCTCCGGGTGGAGGAAATCTGGTTTGAGTTGGCAGGCGCGTTCCGAGGTGTGGATGGGAGAGAACAAGTGGAGCGTAATTGGGTTTTCTTTTTTTCCACTCGGGAGCGATGCTGGTTTCTCTTTGCCCGTTTCAAACACCGACAAGCCCAGGGCCGTGTGTCTCCCCCTCTCTCCCTCCCGTGCGCTTTTTAATACAAATGAAAAACGTGCAGAGGAGAAAGCGGGGATAATTCCCAATCCCCACTTTCCCGGCAGTCGTGGTTGGGAAGTGCCCGCTCGGAAAACTTGCGCTGAGATTATTTTTTTTGCTGCTGCTGCTGCTGCTCTTAATATAGTCCTGGAGGAATTCGTGTCCGAATTCCTGCCTGGAATCACTCCTCAGCTTCAGGCAGCTCTTCCCTTCCCTTTTTGACACCCCAAGATTTTCCTTTTCCCACCCTCCACCCCAACTTCCATCGGATCGAGACCTCACTCCCTCCGCGAGCGTCGTAAAGCTGTGGGGCAGACAATAAAACTGTTATTAGTTTCTGTATTAAAAGGTTGGGTTGGTTTTTAACCCGAACCAGAAGGGAGGATTTACTTTTACAAATTTCTGCCGGTGTGTTAAAAATTTACGCGGGGAGCGCGTTCCGTGGAGAGCGGGGATTTGATGTTAAATCAACCCAACATGTGGCTCACGCAGGCGGCGTGACCCGCTCCCGTGTTCCCTTCCGTGCCTCCCCACATCCTCAATTTAAACACAGCGAAGTCTCAGCGTTTTCCAAAAATCTGAACTCTAAATTAAGGATTTTTGGATTTTTTTTTAATTTTTTTTTTAAATTTTTTTAAATTGTCACCCCGCCTTTAAAGTCCGTCAAAAATAAATCGAGCGAGCTCCAGGAGCGGGTGGGTGGAGGAGATAATCAGGTTTGGACAAATTACTCCGTTCTCTCAATTTTTGTTTTAATTTTTTTCCGCCTCAGGTTGCTTGAATCGAACTGAGAAGGGGGAAAATGTGGGGGAGAAGGGGCAGAATTCCCCGTGCCAAGGCAGGGAGCTTTGTCAGGGCTGCGGAGCCCTGGGAGGCTCCGGCTTCTCCTGCCCTTTGTGGTGTGGGATTGGGGGCTCTGGAGAAGATCCCGGATCCCTCTGCTCCCAAATAATGCTGCGAGCTCCTCCTTTGAGCTGCTCCCCGTTTATCTGGATTTGTAATTTTAATTTATTATTTGTTACGAGGGTTTTTTTTTTTTTGTGGGGCTCCCCCATCCCAAAGCCCCTTTTTAATGGGGTTCTCACTGTGGGGTGCGTCCGTTCCCGGCCGGATCGAGGATAAAACACAAATTCCAGAGTGGCCCCGCCGAGCAGCACGAAGTTGGATTTGATGGAGAGGGGGGGAAAAGTGCAGGAGAACGGGATCAGTGTGGAAAATCCCCCCCAAACCCCTGCACCCCGGGATGCGTCGCCCAGCGGGGTCAGGGAAGGAGGAGGAGAAGGGCTGGGGAGGGGGGAAAAGGCCGAGCAAACGGAGCGAGGTGGAATAAAACGGATTAAAGTCGCTGCTGGGGGAGGTGGGGGAAGAGGCTGGAGGAAAGATAACATCCAAAATATCTGTAAAAGCCGTGTCCAGCCCTGCTGTCCTCCTTGGAAACCGAACGGCCGTGGGTTTTACATCCCCTCTGGAAAGGGAACAGCAGCGAGCGATCGGAAAACAACAACAAGAAAAAAAGAAAAAAAAAAAAAAGGAAAAAAAAAAAAACAACAACCAGTGCAATGTATAAAATCAAGTGACACTAAAATATCTCCTCGGGCCCTCGGCCTTTCTCTCCTAATAACCCGGCAGGAATGCGAGTGCACTCAGTTGTGAAGTTGCTGCCCGGAGAGCCCGGGAGCTTTTCTTTTCCGCCGCTGGCTCGGGGGATGCTTTGAGTCTGCTGATGTTTGTGTCTCGCTGTGGGGCTGGGGAGGGGCCGGGGGGCTCTGGCTTTCAGCGTTTTCTCTCCTTTGATTTTATTTTTTTTTTTTTTTCCGCCCCCTCCCCACCCTTTTTTTTTTTTTTTTTTTTTTTTCCCCCTCTTTTCTTGTCGGTCCGGCGGGGAGCGGGGCTGGAAGAGGGGGGGGAAGAGTTGTGGGGCTGGGATTGCCTTTGTGGGAACAAGGTGGGGGGCAACGGGAACGGGCTCATTCTTCCCACCGGGGGAAGGCGGGAGGAGCAGCCCAGAGGTCCCTGGGTTTATAACTCACACACTTTTATGGCTCCTTGCCTTTCCCCTCCGCGGTGGCGTTTGGGAGCCTGAAGGATTTGGGGGAAATTCTCTTATTTTCGGCAAGGGAGAGCTGGGATGGGGTTTTTTCCCCTTTATCCCTGTGGGTTTGGAGCCCAGCAGGGCGTTGGGATGTGCTGGCAGGTGGTTTTGGGGTCTCCGGGGGTTGTTCCCCATTTCTGGGTGCAGGGGGAGGTTCTCACCTCCTCCTCCAGGGCAGCAAAAGCAGGGATTTTTCCTGGGAGAATAAGGAGAGGAAGATGGATGTGGAGGAAATCTCACCTTGCTCTGCTCAGCGCTCCGGGCTGGGTTTGTCAGAGGCAGAAATCGGGGTTAGAAAATAATTTGATGGAAGATTCCTTTCAAAACTGTGAAAAAAGGGGGTTTGTGCTCCGCTCCCCAAACGACCCCGCTGCTGCCTCGGCGTCACCTGCTGCTTCTGGAAGGGGGAACTTGGAATTTCCTGGCCCTTCCTCTTTGATTTCCAGCTCAATTCTGCAGCCTGGGGAGCTCGGAGCTGCTCCGTGGGCATCACCCACAGAGGGATGAGCTCCGTTAGGGGGGAGAAGGGACAGAAAAAGGGACAGAATAAAACCACTCAGAGCTTGGGATTTGCCTCGGACGGTGTAAAAATCCTCCATGAGCCACTCCAGGGTGCACCTGATTGAAACTCAGGCTCGGGAACGACCCCAAGGAGCTGGGACATGGCCCTGCCCGGGGCTGGTGACTCTTGGGGTGGCCCCACAGCCTCCTGAGTGGCCGTGGGGCTGTGACCAGCGGCGCTGGTGACCCTTGGAGTGGCCTGAGTGGCCGTGGGGCTGTGACCAGCGGGGCTGGTGACCCTTGGGGTGGCCTGAGTGGCCGTGGGGCTGTGACCAGCGGGGCTGGTGACCCTTGGGGTGGCCTGAGTGGCCGTGGGGCTGTGATCAGCGGGGCTGGTGACCCTTGGAGTGGCCTGAGTGGCCGTGGGGCTGTGACCAGCGGCGCTGGTGACCCTTGGGGTGGCCTGAGTGGCCGTGGGGCTGTGACCAGCGGCGCTGGCTCCTGGGCCAGCTCAGGGCAAGGACCTGCACCCATTTTATCTCTTACAAAACCTCCTCGTGCTGCACCTTTTCAACTCAAACAGAACTTGTAGATCAAGATGGGGCCGGGCACAGCTTGAAAAACTTCCTAATATTTTTTCTTTTTTTTTTCCTTTCCCCCACTCTCTCCAAGTGTTTGGGGAGATAAAATCCGGCCAAGACGCCGCTCGCTCGAGGGTTTGTTTTTGTTTTTTACGAACTTTTCCTAATTTAAACGGCTCTTGGCATGGCACGGGCGAGGCTCCAGCACGAAACGTGTTGTGCTGATCCGGCTGCCCGTGACAAAAACCCGTTTGGAAGTGGAATGGCATCGGGGAAAAGGGAGAGAGGAGAGGCAGGAGAAGCAGAGGAGGAGGAGGAGGCGAGGAGAGATCCAAAACCACGATTTATTTCACGGGGCAGGGATGAGCTGGAGGGAAAGCATTAAAGGATTCCTCTGCCACGGGCAAGGCGTTGGCACCGGGATGCGCGGGGAGAGGAGCCCAGCGTGATCCTTTCTCCTTTCTCCTGGGATTTATTTTGTTTTTAAGGAGAATCCAGGCTGTGCCTGGGAGCTGAGGGCTGGCTGGGGTGGAGCGATGCGGCGCCGGCGTTGCCAGCCCCGGTGACACTTCCCGAGGCTCCCGTGCCCTGGCAGGTTGGCAGCAGCCGTTGGCAGCGTGTTCCGGCGGAAGCTGTCCCTCCTCCCGGGGTTTGGAGCCAGGTTGGCAGCAGAAACAGGGATTTTTTTTTCCACTGGGAGAATGAGGAGTGGAAGGTGGATGTGGAGGAAGTCTCAGCTCGGGCTCCGCGCTGGGTTTGTCACGGGCAGAAGTCGGGGTCATGAAATGATTCGGTGGAGGATTCCTTTCGAAAAGTGCACAAAAAAAATGTTAAGGTGATAGAGGAGGAAAAAAAATCCCATGGGGGAAGAAGATTTTTAGGGTGATAGAGGAGGAAAACATTTAAGGGGGGAAAAGATTTTTAAGGTGATAGAGGAGGAAAAAAATCCCATTGAGGGGGGATGGTTTGGAGGTGATTTGGAAGTGGGGTTTTTTCTGCCTCTTTGGGAAAACTCTGATGTGACCGGAGCTGGAATGGCTGGGAAGCACTTGGATGGCCCTGGCAGGAGCAGGAGGAGGAAGAGGAAGAGGAGGAAGGCCCAGGGGGATGGGTTTGTGCCCCGGGTGCTGTGCAGGTTGTGTTTGGCAGCTCTGGAGCTCGGGGAGATGCTGCTCCCGGTGCCACAGCCGTGGATCCGTGGCCGGGATGAGGAGCTCACCCCGAGCAGGTGCTCCTGGAAGGGCTCCTTGGAGCAGCCCTTGGCCAGATCCAAGGGATTTCACTGCTCCGAGGCTGATAAAGGCACAAAAACGGTGCCATTCCGGGTTTCTGGCTGAGCATCCCCCTGGCAGCTTCCCTCGGGATCTGCCAGCTCTGATCCCAAACCCTCCAAGCCCTGCTTTATTCCACAACCTGTGGATTTTCGGTGAGTGCTTTTCCTTTTTGCTGCTCGTGGCGAGGCTGGGAGCCGGGGCTGGCTGCAGCAGGATGTGGATGGGACCACCTGGGAGAAGCTGTCATGGATTGGGAAAAGATGCCTTGGAAAAGAGGGACAGCGGAGGAGGGCTCGAGGTTGGTGCCTTAATGCAGAATTCAAGGCTGGAATTGCGCTGTGGAGGGAGGGATGAGCCAGGATCCCGAGTTCCCAGCAGTTCCCTCCGCCTGGAGCCCCTTGGATTCGGATTCCTGCCTCTCCCAGGAGCAGGGATGTGTCCCCAGTGCCCCTGTGCTGGTGCTGGGTGACACAGGGACAGCTCCTGGAGCTGGCACCGGGCTCACGGCCCCGCTGGTGCCTCCCATCCCATACTGGGATCACGGCACATCCCTTGGGATGGAGATTCCAGCTTGGGGGATCCCGCTGTGCCCACACGGTCCTGGAGCTGCTGGGAGGCTGCTCGTGGGGCAGGAGTGTCCCCACACCCTTCGGGGACCTGGGAATTCCTCAACTCCAGCTCCCGGGAGAAGGGAAGCCTGGCAGAGATGGCAGGGAATGGCAGGGGACATTCCAGGGAATGGCAGGGGACATTCCAGGATGGGGGGAAGGTGCCCCACTGCAGTTTTTGGGGTCAGGGTGGTGACCAGGGGGTTGGAGGAGCCACCCAGGGTGAGGGGACAACTTGTGGCAGGAAATACCTGGCAGAGCTGAAGTTCCTCGTTGAGGATCCGGAGTTTTGGGCTGGGATCCGGGCAGGAATTTCGGGCAGAGCGCTCGTGCCAGAGAGGGACAGGAGCTCTCCCGTGCCCTGGGGCCTCGTGTCCCCTCTGGGTGCCACTTGTCAGGCTGTGTCCCCTGTCCCAGCGGGGAGGGAGGTGCTCAGGAGGGTTTCTGGCACCCAGCAGGTCAATCCTTCCCCCGGGATGCTGCCAGACCTGGCACGGGGAGGGAAATTCCCTGGAACGTGGGGTGGCTTGGATCGGGAAGAGAAACACGGCATCACCGGGCCTGGTAAAAACAGAAGAGGAGCAAATAAAGGCACAGGGAGAAGCATCCCGTACGTTTTGAGGCAGGAAATGTGGATTTTGGAAATGTGCTGGGCTGCAAACCCCCGGATTTTTGCCGAGGTGGATTCAGGTGGGATTATAAATTCTCCAGCTTCGCCTTTTTTTTGGGATTATTTCCCAAGAATTTCCATTTCTCCTTTACACCCCAACCTGCTTTCCCTGCGGCTTCCTGGGTGGATTTTTATCCTGCGTTTCTGCTGGGATGGGGTTGGATTTGAGGGCAGGGTCCCCCAAGCCTTGGCAGGGTTTGGGGAGCCGCAGATGTTCCCCATTAATAAATCCAACCCTCAAAATCGACAGGAATTCCTCATTTGGGAAACAAAAGGGGCCCTTGTCGCCTGGGGGATGAGGATGAGGATGAGGATGAGGATGAAGATGAGGATGAGGATGAGGATGGGGATGGGGATGGGGATGAGGATGGGGATGCGGATGGGGATGGGGATGGGGATGGGGATGGGGATGAGGATGGGGATGAGGATGCGGATGGGGATGGGGATGAGGATGAGGATGAGGATGAGGGTGAGGATGAGGATGAGGATGAGGATGCTCCTGCTCATCCCATCGCTCCCAGTTTGTCTCGGCCTCTTGGCACCTGCGGTTTGGGGCTCTCATCCTCAATTCTGCCTCTCCAGCAGGACCCGTTCCTGTCCCTCTGACCCCAAAGCACTCGGGGTTTGTGGGGTGCTGCTCGCAGGGGGGTCTGGGTTCAGCAGCAGAGCCCTTGTTCCCCCTTGGAGGTGAAGGAGAGGGAGTTTTGGGGAAGATCTCTGTAATTTTTGCATTTTGTGCATCTTGGGGAAGGGAGATTCCCCCCTTGGAGGTGAAGGAGAGGGAGTTTTGGGGAAAATCTTCGTAATTTTGGCTTTTTGTGCATGTTGGGGAAAGGGAGATTCCCTCAATGTGCTCCTGAGAGAAACAGGGGAAGGGAAACATCCAAAAATCCATCCTGCAAGGGGTGGGAGCCCGAGCGTGCCGGAGAAACCCTGGGAAGGGATTCCTGGCTGAGCTCCGCTCCCGTGGCACGGCACAGCCTCCACCTCATCCCCTTCTTCCAGCGACAGGAGTGAGATTTGGGCTGGAATTGGGGGGTTTTGACTTTCCCAAAGTCAAACCCAAAGGTGCTGAGGGCTGTAGGGTCTGGCTCGGCTCCTTCCCACGGGATGGATCTGCATCCTGGGGGATGCTCGGGCCCCTCCGGATGCGGGAGCAGGTTGGGATCAGCACAGCCCTGCCAGGGCTATTCCCACTTTTCCTCTTAACCCGGGTTTTATTTCTAAAAGGATCCATGGCAGGGCCTGTTCCCAAATCCCGTGAAGTCTTTCCCCTGATGCCAGTGGGCTCCCACTGAACAAATCCCGTTTTCCCTGGGAAGGGGAGCCACGGCTCCGAATCTGGGTCAGAATTTGGAGCTGTCAGAGCAGCTCCATGGATCAAACATCTCCTCATCCCTGCATCCACAGGTTTTCCACGGGTTTTCCACAGGTTTTCCACAGGTTTTCCGTGGGTTTTCTGTGGGTTTTCCACGAGTTTTCCACAGGTTTTCCGTGGGTTTTCTGTGGGTTTTCCACAAGTTTTCCACGGGTTTTCCATGGGTTTTCCACGAGTTTTCCACGAGTTTTCCGTGGGTTTTCTGTGGGTTTTCCACGGGTTTTCCACAGAATTTCCACGGGTTTTCCACCGGCGCCAACGCCGGCACCGCTGGCTGCGGCTGGAATGAGGAATCCTGGAGTGATCCCCTGGATTTTGGGGCTGGGGGGTTTAAAATACTCCCTGAGGAAGGGTCTGCTCCGTTGGGAATGCCATGGGAGGGAGTTTGGGAGTCGTTTGGGGGTTGCTGCTGGCTCTGGCAGGGTGGGTGCTGGCTGGTGTCCCTCGTGTCCCCACCGTGCCGGAGCAGGGGATGCGTCGGGAGCGTCGGTGCCGCTGAATTTCCAGCTGTAAATTCGGGATGGAGCTGCAGGAGGAGTCAGGACCATGCCCATCCCTCTGGGAAAAGGATGGAGGGACAGCCCCTGTCCCCTCAGAGGGGACACTCGGCTCCTTCCCCTGCAGCTCCGTCCCCAGCGCTGCCGCAGACACAAACGCTCTGGAAATCGCTCTGGGAGTGAGCACGAATTGCTGGGTTTGTCTGGAGCTTTGAAACGATAATTGGGGGTTGGAAACTTCTGGGGCTGGAGAGGACATGGGGGACACGGGGTCAGGGATGTGGCTGATGTCCCTGAGGGATTTGGTGTCCCCAGCTGTGTCCTCTTCACGTCTTGTCCGACGCTTTGTCCCGGTGTTGTTGCCTTCCCTCGCCACCACGGGATGATTTTTGGTCTGGGGACACTTGGGTTGGTGGCCTGCCTGGTGTGACCAGGGACAGACCCTGTGGCACCGTGTCCTGCCGTGGGTGATCCCCACCCAGGGACAGTTTGGGGACAGGGACAGGGTTCTGTGTGTCCCTGTCTCACAGGGATGCGGGGAGAGGATGTGACCGGATTGGGAGGAGCGGGGACTCGGGGGCTGTGCTGTGGGACAAAGGTGGCACCCCGAGGGTGGGCACCCAGCCCGGGATGGGCACTCTCACCTGGGACCCCATGCCAGAGCCCTGGGCTGGAAATTTTTGGGATCTTCCCCAAAAAAGCAGCTTCCCATCAGCCGGTGGTGAGGGGACACGCTGGGAGCCAGGTGGGCACCAGGGACCTCGAGCCCCTCCCTGCCCCAGCACCCAGAGGTGCTCACAGGAACTGTGGCAGGCTGATGGGAATTGGTGAATCATTAATTAATATTTTCAAGGATGAGGGTTGTTTTTAGGAGGGCTGGAGGGAGCCCAATTCCTGGGAACAATCCCGGGGATTTGCACGGCTCTGCTGAGAAGGTGCCGGGGGCTCCCTTGGCCTCCGAGCTGGAGCAGCAGCAGCCGCCTGGGGGCTGGGACGCCCTGAGCTGGGCTCCAGGATCTCGCTGTTCCCAGGAGGATGAGCCGGGATTCAGGGCATGGATTCACTCCCCCCTTCCCCAGCTCTGTCCCGACCCTCGGAGCAGGGCCGTGCTGGATTTGGGAAGGCGCCGTGTCCCGATGTCGCTGAGCTGTGGGGATGCTCGGGAGCCTGGATGGATCAGGATGAGCAATGGTGACCCTGGAGCGATGCTGTGGGACCAGAGCCCTTCCCTGTGTGCCAGCCTGGCATCCAGGGGGACACTCAGGAGGAGGGGGACACTCATGTGGAGGAGGTTTGGTGGCAACCACAGAGACACTGGAGCCGTGGAAGAGGTTTGGTGGCATCCACAGGGACACTGGAGCCGTGGAAGAGGATTGGTGGCATCCAGAGGGACGCTGGAGTCGTGGAAGAGGTTTGGTGGCATCCACAGGGACACTGGAGTCGTGGAAGAGGATTGGTGGCATCCACAGGGACACTGGAGTAATGGAAGAGGATTGGTGGCATCCAGAGGGACGCTGGAGTCATGGAAGAGGTTTGGTGGCATCCAGAGGGACACTGGAGTCGTGGAAGAGGTTTGGTGGCATCCAGAGGGACACTGGAGTCGTGGAAGAGGTTTGGTGGCATCCAGAGGGACACTGGAGTCGTGGAAGAGGTTTGGTGGCATCCACAGGGACTCTGGAGTCGTGGAAGAGGTTTCCTGCCATCCCTCCAGGATGTGGGGGCTCTGGGCCAGGCGGTGCCTCCCGGATTCCCCATGGAAGAGCCCCAGAGGGGGATGATGCTCCTGGGAAGAGGACGTGGTGCCTGGACCTGCCTCATCCAGGTGACACCGAGAAGGGGACCTGGGTGACACCGAGAAGGGGACCCCGGTGACCTTTTGCCTTCAGGCTCCTGCTGGGAAGCGCCTCCCGCAGCCAAGGGACGCTCCTGCCTCTCCTGCTCTCCTCCCAACACCTCAAATGTTAAATTCAGCATCCCCACTCCTCTCCATGGGCACCCAGCAGCAATTCCAGGGCAGGATCCCAGCCCAGCCCTGCCCAGCACGCTGCTCCCAGCTTCTAGTGGAGAAATCCCCGGGTTTTATTCCCAGCTGAGCCGTGTTCATCCACGGGGCTGGGTTTGCTCCGTGGGGGTGGCAGGTGCCCAGAAGAACCACGAGATGCTCAGGCTGGCCAGGGAGAAGCCAAGCTGGGCAGGAATAAAATCAGGGAAGCTGTTTGGGAGTTGTGTGGAATAAAATCAGGGAAGCTGCTTGGGAGTTGTGTGGAATAAAATCAGGGAAGCAACCGAGGGACGCTCCTGCCTCTCCTGCTCTCCTCCCAACACCTCAGATGTTAAATTCAGCATCCCCACTCCCCTCTGTGGGCACCCAGCAGCGTTCCCAGGGCAGGATCCCATCCCAGCCCTGCCCAGCACGCTGCTCCCAGCTTTTAGTGGAGAAATCACCGGGTTTTATTCCCAGCTGAGCCGTGTTCATCCACGGGGCTGGGTTTGCTCCGTGGGGGTGGCAGGTGCCCAGAAGAACCAGGAGATGCTCAGGCTGGCCAGGGAGAAGCCAAGCTGTGCAGGAATAAAATCAGGGAAGCTGTTTGGGAGTTGTGTGGAATAAAATCAGGGAAGCTGCTTGGAAGTGCAGAGCCGGCCTCAGGTCACGCTGCCTCCGATCGGGATGCGAAGAAAAGCGGACTTGAGACCAGGAGTTTGAAAATGCCCAAGGACAGCTCTCCCCACCACGGCCTTTTTTCTTCTCCCTCCTCGTGAGCAGCATAATTTCGGGATGGAAACCAGGCCTCTTCCTGCATAGGAATGGGATTTGCCATGGATGCAGCGGGGAGAGCATCACCCGGAGCCTTTTCCAGATGGATTTGTGGATGTCTGGGAAAGCTTGTGGCACCCGAGCTCCTCCCTCCTGCTCCGTAGGTACCGTGCCTGCTTTTTCCTCCCCGCTGGATTGTTTGAGACTTTTTAGCAACTTCCATTCTGGCTTCCCACGAGCTCGGCTGGAAAATTTCTCTCAGGGTGGGATGTGGAGGCCGAGTCCCAGCCCTGGCATCGCTCCTCATCCCACTCCAGAGTCTTCCTCACCTGTTCTTCCTCCCTGGCTCCATCCTTGCCCATCCCAGCCTCTCCCGAGGGGACGGGGCACGGGAAACTCCTGGAGTTTGGGGTTTATTTTGATTTCAGGGCTTCCCCCATTTTCTGGGAGCTTTCTCCTTTCCATCCCAGGGATGGAGTCGGGGCATTTTCCTGTGTCCCTCCTCTTCCTCACTCCCGCAGGGCCGTGTCCCCCATCCCAGAGGAAGATCCCTCCTCTTCCTCAGGGTCCCCAGGCTCTGAAGGAGGGTGTGGGATCATCCTGCAGGAGATTTTGGCTGGAGATTTCCACGTGCTCCGGGTGGGATGAGGGCTCTGGTGCCCATGGGATGCTGCAGCAGTAATTCCAGGTGGGATTTGCACCAGGGGATGTGTCCCCACTGAGAGGGTGACAAAACCAGCGTGAGCCGGGCTCTGGGCGTGTGGGAGAGGCCGGAACCGAGCTGGGATTTACGGGGAGAAGCTGGAAAAACCTTTGGAAAACTGGTGTGGGTGATGCAGCTCTATCCCACGCCAGCAACAGGAGCTGCTGGTAATTATTTTAATAGGATTTTGGGGGGGACTGTGCTGAAAATATCCCAAATCCTAAACCCTCATCCCGTGTGGAAGCGCGGAGCGATGGACGGGAGTTGCGCGTGGTGGGAATCTCACCTCATCCCGTGGATTTTTGCTTCTTTTTTTTTTTTTCCCCTGGGAGTTTGGAGTATTTTTTTTTTTATTATTATTTTGCTCCCTCTGAAATTTCTTTTTCCCCACCCTCTTCATTATCATTTTTTGTTAATTAGATTGTGCTGGGCAACGGTCTCTATTCAAAAGCGGAAAGCTCCGAGATGGGTTTTTCCAAGTGCCGCCGCGTTCCGGAGCCGGGAGAAGGAGAGAGAGAGGGGGAGAGAGAGACGCTTGAAAGAAATACAATTTTTTTTTTTTTTTAAAAAATAATTTCTTCATAAAGCTCCTTAAAAAGAAAACCCCGGGCCCCCTTCCCCCACCACGGCCACCTCCCCTCATTTCCAACCCCCCCCCCCGTAATTAAACGATTTGAATTTCCACGTTAACCGCTTGGTGCTTCCTCGGCGCCTCAGATGATTAGAAAGGGATATTCATTTATGCCTTTTAAACGCCGCCCCGATTAAAATCAGAGAGATTTTTTCCTTCATCAAAATCTAACATCCTTGAAAAATTAATTTGATGCCTCTTGTTATCAATTAATTGAATCTCGTTGGGAGAGAGGCTCGTGCGGCGGGTGGTTGGAGCCGGCCCTTCTGTTCTTAGTTGCTTTCCCCCCTTTCTCCTCTCCCTTCCAAACACTGGGACATTATAAAACTCGGCCTTTTCTTCCCTTTTTTTTAAAATTTTATTTTAAAGATATTATTTTTACTCATCTCATAAAATAAATGAATAAAACTTGCTCTCTCTCTCTCTCTCTCTGTCTCTCCCCGCCCTCCTCCTCCATTCCCCCTGAGTTCCTCTCTCTCGGATGAAAGACCCTTTTTCTTTTCCCCCCCTTCCTTTCTCTCATCCCTCTTTCCTATAACTTCCGAGCAAAGAGTGGGGAGAGAGAAAGAAAAAGTTGGGGCTTTCAGCAATTTCTCGGCGGCCGAGGTCCGTCTTTCTTCCTTTCTTTAACGGGGGATATTGGATATTTCATTTGAATCTCCCTTTTTTCAATTAAAAGTGCCCCGTTCCTTCTCTTCCAGCCTCTCCATTCTCCTGCTCTGCCTCGGCAGCCGGAGAAGCGATTTTCCTTTCTTTAATATTTCAGCTCTTCCCCCGAGACGGGGCTGCCTTGCTTTATTTTATTTTTTTTTTTTAATAGACTTTTTCTCCCTCTATTAAACTTTTCCAATCTTTCGCCCCTTTATTTTTTTTTTTTTTCCCTTCTCACCTCTTTAAACAAAAAAAAAGAAAAAAAAAGAAAAAAAAACAGAGAGGAAAAGTTATAAAATGGGAAGAACTGGGTCATTCAGGAAGTTATTGAAATAACTTCAAAATTAGGCTTCGCTTTCACTCTCCTTGGAGTGATTTTGCCTTTGGATCATCTCTTCCCTGGTGGCTCCGGTGGGAATTTGGGGTTGGAGGTACTGGGGGATAACCCAGGGGAGAGCAGAGAGGGGGTTTTGGTTTCCTTTGAGGGAAGAAGGGTCTGGGATGGGGATTTAGGGGGGTGTCCCATCCCAGGACTCCTCAGGGATGCTGAGGGGATGTGTCCCCTCAACCCGGTGCCCTAAGGGGTGATTTGGTGGCAGGACCCTGGTGTCACCTCCCCCTGTGCCCTGCGCTGTCCCCTCGCTCGTGCCCAGCTGGATTTGGGATCCTACAGGTGAGAGAGAGGCTCTTCCAGCCCTTCCTGTCCTCACTGAGGTGCCTCTCCTGCCCCTGGGTGGGGTCACCAAGGATTTTGGGGGCTGGGGAGGGGGTGACCCCGATCCATGTGCACAGACGGGGTATCTTGGGATGTTTTGCCTTTGAATTCCCGTTTGGATCATATCGGGCAGGAGGAAAGTTTTTAAGGGAATGAGAAATTTGGGGATGCAGGGCTGGACCTGGCACTGTGGTGGCTCTCCCCAGGTGTAGCTCCATGGAGCTTCCTGGATTTTGGGGTGTGCCCACGGCTTTGGTCCCAGTGGGCATCCTGCAGGATTGGGGTACTGGGCCTGCATCCCAACGTGATGGGACAGAGGTGCCAGACCTGCATCCAAACTGATGGGACACGGATTCCAGACCTGCATCCCGACCTAACAGGGCAGGAGTGCTGGACCTACATCCCATCCTGATGGGACACAGGTTCTGGATCTGCATCCCAACCCACCAGAACATTGGTACTGGATCTGCATCCCAATGTAATAGGACAGGTACTGGACTTGCATCCTGGCATGATGGGACACAGGTGTTGGATCTGCATCCCAACTTGATGGGACATGGATATCAGACCTGCATCCCGACCCACAGGGACATGGATATCAGACCTTCATCCCAACCTGATGGGACACAGGTGTTGGACCTGCAACCCCCCCCTGATGGGGCACAGGTACCAAACCTGCATCCCAACCTGATGGGACACAGTTCTGGATCTGCATCCCAACCCACCAGGACATGGGTACCAGATCTGCATCCCAACCTAGTGGTCCTGCATCCCGACCTGATGGGATGCAGATATTGGACCTGCATCCCAACCTGATGGGGCATGGGTACCAAACCTGCATCCTGATCCACTGAGACATGGATATCAGACCTGCATCCCAGCCTGATGGGTGCTGGATCTGCATCCTGATCCACTGGGACACAGGTGCCAGATCTGCATCCCACCCCACTGGAACGTGGGTACCGGACCTGCATCCCAACCTGATGGGACGCCAGGTTCTGGACCTGCATCCTGACCTGATGGGACAGAGATACTGGACCTACATCCTGACCTGATGGGATGTGGGTACCAAACTTGCATCCTGACCCACTGGGACATGGATACCAGACCTGCATCCCAGCACGATGGGACAGAGGTGCTGGACCTGCATCCCAACCCACCGGGACATGGGTACCAAACCTGCGTCCCATCCTAGTGGGACAGGGCTGCTGGACCTCACCCTGAGTTCATGGGATGCAGATATTGAACCTGCATCCCAACCTGGTGGGGCATGGGTACCAAACCTTCATCCTGATCCACTGAGACATGGATATCAGACCTGCATCCCAACCTGGTGGGATCCAGACTCTGGTCCTGCATCCCAACCTGATGGGATCCAGGTTCTGGTCCTGCATCCCAACCTGATGGGATCCAGTTCTGGTCCTGCATCCCAGCCTCATGGAACATCGGATTCTGCATCTGCAACCCCACCTGATGGGACGTGGGTACCAAACCTTTATCCTGACCCACTGGGACATGAGTACCAGACCTGCATCCCAGTCTGATGGAACACAGGTGTTGGACCCCACCAGGATGCTCCAGCACCCCAGCAGTGATCCATGGTGGGTGCAGAGACCACCAGCACCCCCGAGGGGCTGTCCCACTCCGGGTCCCCACGTGTGCTGGCTCCAGAGCAGTGAGGTGGGAGCCCCGTGCTCCACGTCACTATTTAATTAGACGTCCCTGATTAACAAAACTTGGCGTTCGGCTTCCTCCTGCCCTCATCTTTCCTGGCTCCGAATCAATGGCTTTGATATGCTAATTAGGGAGTAATTTAATTTCAAAAGGCCGCAATTAACAAGGGTGTTGTGGACATGCTGTAGTTAAGCGGCGTAATCTAATTTGCATTAGTAACAAGCAGGGACTAATTAGAAGCTTAATTAGACACTTAGACGGCTCTTGTGTTTACTTTCTTAATGAGATGGAGTGGGGTTCCTTTTTTTTTTTAATCTTTTCAAGAGCACAGCGAGGGATGGAGCAGGATGGAGCAGCAGCCCCGGTGCCCGGCACGTGCTCCGGGGTGGAGCAGCAGCCCCGCTGCCCCAGCACCGGCCTGGCCACGTCCTGCCAGTCCCACACCCGCTCTGGGAGGGGTCTTGTGTTCCTCGAAGCTTGGCAGGGAATGGGAGAGGTGCCAGGCGGGCGTTGGTGTCCCTGGGAATGCCCTGTGTGGGGTGGGCAGGGGATCTCCGGTGGGGTTGGCTGCATTTGGGGCAGGTCAGAATCCCGGAATCCCAGAATCTCAGCATCACAGAATTCCAGAACCCTAGAGTCACAGAATCACAGGGTTGGAAGAGACCTTCAAGATCATCCAGTCCAACCCATGCCCCAACACCTCCACTAAACCACAGCACCGAGTGCCACATCCAGTCTCATTAAAGACTTCACCACCTCCCCGGGCAGACAATTCCAGTATTTTATCGCTCTTTCCATAAAAAACTTCTTCCTGATATCCAAGAGCAAAGGATGCTCCGAGTGTGAAAGCTTTCGGGAGAGACAGGTGGAGCTCGCCAGGAGCACAGGAACAATCCCAGGGCTTCCCATGTTGGAGTTCTCACCCTTCCAGGTGCTCTCTCACACTCTGAGTGAGCTGATCTGAGGATCCCAAATTATTTGGGGGAGGAGAACCAAGGATCCCCAGTTTTTTGGGGGAGGAGAACCTCTCGTGGCCATCCCTGCCCGGTTTCCGTGGGGCAGCAGAGGCTCCTCGCTGCCTGCCAGCCCCTGGTGCCCACGAGTGTGGCTGGGCTGGCACCGAGGCAGGTGAGGAGAACTGGGGGTGAAGGTGAAGCTCTGGAGGTTGGCTCTTCCCAAAGAAGTTGCTGGGAGCGAGATGAAAGTGGGAGATGAAAGTGCCCAGAGGTGAGATCCCATTAAAGCGGTGCCTGGGCTTAGCCGGTCCCTGGTTCCTTAAATATCTTCTAATTTACAGTAATGCTCCGGATTCGTTTCAGCTCCCCCAGACTTTTATTTTAATCCCCTTTCCACATTTCCATGTGTTTATGTGTTAATTAAAGGGTAAAAAGCCACTCTCGGAGCAATCCCGGGCTGCTGCTTCTCTTCCAGCCGAAGCCTTTTAGGATTAGCAGCCGCTTCCTAAAGCCTGGCGGTGCCGGAGCAGGACGGGCAGGTTGCTCAACTTTCCGTAGCTGGGAGCAGATCCAGTGCCTGGGATCCGGCTTTCCCGAGTCCTCTTATCCTTCCAGCTGTGCAGAGGAGCATCCTGCAGATTTCCAAGGGTTTTGAGAGGATTTGCTGGGTCCATGCTCCTTCAGGATGTGCTGGTACCCATGGGAGAGGCTGTGCACTCCCCTCTGCATCCTGGAGCTGGGAGGAAGGCTCTGGAATGCTGCTTTGGGACTGGGATGTGGTGGGAAGGGTGGAAACAGCCTCTGGAATGTCTCGGTGTTGGTTTGTGTCACCTGTGCTGTCCCAGCTCATGGAGGTGTGGCTGAAGGGTTTTTCCAGCGGTGTTTCCCGCTGGTTTTCCTCATCCCGCCCTCCTGGGTGATGGTTTGGAGCTCTTGGGGTTTGAGGCAGGGGAAGCCCAGGGCAGGGTCACCCACAGTGGTCGGGGATGGGGACTCAAGGACAGGGACAGCGGGGTGGAGGTGACTTTGGATCCGTGCTTGGGCCATGAAGGGCAGCCCAAAATTACGGAGCTGCCGAGGATGATGAAAAATAGGAAAAGCTGCCGGAATCAGTGTTGGGACAGTGGATTCTGAGGAGCTCGTGGTGTGGCTGTGGCTCCCTGGAGGCTGGGAAATGCCGTTGAATTTCTGTGTCCATGGAATCAGGTGGAGCAGAGGCATCGCTTCGGATGGGTCTGGATGGCCCAAAATTCCTTGGGAGCTTTTTGGGGCTGGAAATCACGGCTTCATCTGCTCTTCCTGCTCCTAAAATCCCACATCCTCTGCTTCGAGCTCATGGTTTTGGTCACCTCCATGTCCTTCTGGAAGGTTCCATGGCAGTGCCAGGCTCCGTGGCACGGCACACGCGTGGCGTTCCCACGGGAATCGCAGCACACGCGGTGCTGCTTTTCCTGCTCCTAAAATCCCAAATCCTTTGCTTCGAGCCCATGGTTTTGGTCACCACCATGTCCATCCATCCCTTCTGGAAGGTTCCATGGCAGTGCCAGGCTCCGTGGCACGGCACACGCGTGGCGTTCCCACGGGAATCGCGGCACACGCGGTGGGAGCCGCGTCCCGCAGCTCCGGCGCCCGCTCCAACCCCTCCCTCCCAGGGAAGCTCCGGGCATCCATCAAGCCTGTTAATTGCGCTAATTAGAGAGTGCGGAGGCGTTAATTGGAAAACGCTGGGATCGTGCCTGTTTGCGGGAGGGATGGATGTCAATAAAGCGGGATTGATGACTGGGACGGCGCGTGCTCCGCGCAGGTTAGCGGCGAGTCGGGGGGATGTCAAGGAAATGTTACTGCTCAGATGAAGCAATTGTTAATTAAAAGCCGCGGTAATTAATACACCCTCGTTGCCATATGGTCCCGCTAAGGCAGGGGGGGATTCGTTGCTCCGTTTGTAATTCTCCGTTTCCTTCCCTTTGTCCTGCGGAAGGTGCGTGGCTGGATGAAAGGGGGGAACAAAAAAGGCAGCGCGGTGGTTCAGCGAGTCTGAAATGGTAATTAATGGTAATTAACGATCCATTTGTGCAGCTTCTGTTGCTGTTGCCGTCGGAGGGGGCTCCTCCCTCCCCTTTTAACCAAGCCCACCCTTCCCTGCTGGAGGTGGGTGTTGTTGGATCTTCCCGTGGCTGTCTGGGCACCGTCCCTGCCTCGCTGCCTGGGGGAAGGTCTGATCCTGGCGAGCCCCTCTGGATGCGGCGCACGGAGAATCCCTGGAATATTGGCTGTGTTTGAACTGCCAGGGATGAGCAGCAGGATGCTGCGGATCCCTCCCGGCTCTGTGCAGGGCTGCACGTGTGCTCCGGCATCGCTCAGCCTGAGTTCTGCTCTTCCCAGCCATCCCAGATCCTGGAAAAGCGCTTGTTCCTAATTTAAATCCACTTTATAACCTCGCAGACACCGGCTTCGTTTTGGTTTTCTTCTTCTTTTCCTTCTTTTTTTTTATTTCTTTAAGGTTTTGTAAAACTTTTTATAGGAATGGAAATATTTCCATTATTATGATGATGACTTGCTTTTATGACTTCCCTCGCAGCGTTGTCGGGATCCCAGACACTCCAGCATCCCAGAGGGGTTTGGGAACGGGAAGTGGAGTTTTACAGGACTTGGAGAGGGAACTCAGCTGGCCCGGTGTCCCCAGCTCCGGGAATCACCCGGGCTGCAGGAATCTGCTCCAGCATCCCGCCTCTGGCAGGGGCTGGAACCACCAGAGCGAGCCCACGGCTCCTCCACCAGCAGAGATTTCCTCCTAATTCCCAACAGTTAAACTCCAGTTTATGCCCGAAGCCAGGAAAGTTTTAGATCCTTTCCAAAACCTTTTTTTTTTTTTAAACTTTTTTATTTTTTTTGGGCCTTTTTTAATACTTCCTGTTGTAACTCTGGATATTCCTGTTCTCCGTGTAAAAGTCAAATCCCTGCTTGAATCCTGACGAGTTTCTGGCCCTGGTGATGCCGCTCGAGCGTCGGACGCAGAGCGTTCCCTGCGGGGCCTCGTGGGTTTCAGAGGGAAAACGGGAATAGGAACAGCAATAATTCCAGATTTCTGAACTTGTAATCACTGAAATTCAAAGCGGGGAAGGAAAAAATGTAGTTTTAAGGCAAAAGGTGAGGGGTTTAGCGCAGATTTTTGCTCCTAACACAGCATCCTGTGAGCGAAGCTGCTCCAACCACGCCGTGCTCCGACCAACCCCAAACCCCAGTAATCCCCTTAACCTTGAGCTGTCCCACAGCCACCGGTGTGTCACCCCCAGAGCCCTGGGACAGAGGGAGGGAGCCAGGAGCTCCCCTTGGGAATGGATGTCACTCATATCCCCTGCGGAAATGACTTTTGAAATGCAGATAATCTCCGACATGCAAATGAGCAGCTCGCTGCTCCCTGTTTAATATGAATGATCAGCCCCTGAATAGCGATTATTACACGCCACATTTCAGCAATTATGTTGTTCCTGGTTTGTCTCGCTGCCTTTTGGGGTGTGGAGGGGGGAAATAGGGGGAAAAAAAGAGGGGGGGGGGAAAAAGAAAGGGAGGTGGTGTTTTTTCATCCCATCCCATCCCATCCCTCTGTTTCCGTTCGTGTCTCGTCGCGAACTCCGCGAGCGGCGGTCGGTGAGCGCTGGGCCCGTGCTGGTGGGATGGAGGGGTGTGGAATGGGATCAAGCTGCTTTTCCATGGAGGAAAACGTGTGTTGGGAAGGAGGGAGAGACCCTCGCTCCAGGGTGGATCCCGGGCTGGATGTGGCAGTGCTGGGTGTGCTGCTCCTGTTTCTTCCAGCGCCAGCCCAAATCCAGGAGTTTCTCCCGAAAAAAGGCACCTTCAGCTTCACAGCCACAACCTGGCCCCTCATCCAAACCCACTGGGCAAAAGCTGGGAGGATTTTCCAACCCGTGTGCCACTGTGCTCTTGTTTCCACATCCCGACTCTGCCGTTCCTTTGGGTTTCCTGAGCTTGGCACCAAACCTTCCCCTGCCAGGCGGTTTTTCCTGCTGGGAAGTGGTGGTTTGCTGGGAGATGAAGCACTTGGAGGGAATGTTTTGACTTTGTTGGGATTTTCGGGGTGGAATCCGAGGTGCAGGTTCCCCGTCCTCAGTGTGCAGCCTCGCTGGGGCTCCGGCTGTGGTGTCACCGTGAAATGCTTTGGGATTTGGGGAAAATAAATGGATTCCTGGGACTCTGTGCCTTGCACCAAGCTCAGGGAAAGCTGGAATCGTGGGTTTTCCAAGGAATAGGTTGCACTTGCTTTGCCCAGGGTTGTGCAGCACATTTGCAACGACTCCACATTTATTTTTTGGGGCGAATCAAACGCAGTTAAACCCAACAGGGTTTGACATCCCATCCCACTGGGGATCAGGGACAGCCAGGGATCCCAACCCCCGTTCTCAGGCTCTCCTCTCCCTTTTTTAGGTCCTGCTAGCGAGTCATGATGGTTGAATCTGCCTCGGAGACGATCCGCTCCACGCCCTCGGCGCAGAACGGGGTGAGCAGCCTCAGCAATCAGCCCGATGGAGGCGGCGGCGGCAGCGGGGGCGGCCCCGGGGGCGGCGGCCGCGACGGAGCCACCGGAGCCGAGGCCAACGGGGAGATGAGCCCCGTGGAGCTCCTGCACTTCCAGCAGCAGCAGGTAGGATGGGCAAACCTGATCCTTCAAACCTGATCCTTCAAACCTGATCCTTCAAAACTGATCCTTCAAAACTTCTTCACACGAGATCCTTCAAACCTGATCCTTCACACCTGATCCTTCAAAACTGATCCTTCAAACCTGTTCCTTCAAACCTGATCCTTCACACCTGATCCTTCAAAACTGATCCTTCAAACCTATTCCTTCAAACCTATTCCTTCACACCTGATCCTTCAAAACTGATCCTTCACACCTGATCCTTCAAACCTGTTCCTTCAAACCTATTCCTTCAAACCTATTCCTTCACACCTGATCCTTCAAAACCGATCCTTCACACCTGATCCTTCAAACCTATTCCTTCAAAACCGATCCTTCACACCTGATCCTTCAAAACCGATCCTTCACACCTGATCCTTCAAACCTGATCCTTCAAACCTGTTCCTTCACACCTGATCTTTCAAACCTGTTCCTTCAAACCTGTCTTACATGGGCTAAGGGGGTCCTTCAAGGGTATGGTTTGGGGACAACACCTGGTTGTGCCTCGCTTTGTCCTCGTGGTTGGGTTCCACCCGGTTTGGCTGCTCGTGGTTGAGCTGGGGTGCAGGTGCTGCCCCAAAAAACGGGGTCTGTGCTTATCCCACACCCCTTGGGAGGCAGAGCCCATCCATCCCTGCAGCTCATGGGATGGGATTCGCTGTTCTGGGGGCAGATCCTGCCTGCTCTGCCCCCCATCAGCCTGAGGGGCTGAGACTCCAAAAACCGCGCCTGTGACACCAGGAGCAGGTGCTCCCTGAGAGGATTTTGGTTGTCCAGGAGCTGCTTCCCCATTCCCTGGAGCTCCTGGAGGTCGAACCTCACCCACACGGCCCAGGACACGTGTGACAGTGCCATGTGTGTCCCCTGCCACACGCGTCCCCTGCCGCACACGTCCCCTCTCCGCCCTGGGGACGTGCCTGCGGGTTACCTTTCCAAACAAACTCCGGCGGAAAAAAACCCCATAAATTTCCCTGCTCGCTTGCTAAATAAGGCAATGATCCCTCTCCTCGTACGGAGATCGCCTCCCTGAGCCATAAATTCCAGCGTGAAAGCTGTAAAAAATTGCTGTGTCTGATACTTTAGTAGGGAGTGCTGTAAATCCATTACCTGGATCAGAGCCGCTCCGCGCGCCGCTGAGCCCCCGCTCCCCGGATCCGAGGGCTAATCATGCGTGTAATGCCCCTCCAGAGGAGCTGCCCGCTCTCCCTCCTGGAATTCCACTGGAATACGGGAGATCCGTGCTCCCCCCCAGCCAAAACCACGCGAGTGGCTGTGAAATTGGGGGGATCTCCTGCAGAAAATCGGGAATGAAGCGGCTTTTCCGTCCCCGCGGGCGCTCCCGGTGAACGGTGATGTTTGATTTCGTCCCCGTGCTGTTTGTCCTGGTGGGAAGCTGGCTGGCACGTGGGATTATTAAAGCTGAGGGTTTGGTGAGCTTCCAAAAAATCCAAGTGACACCTGCAGCGGCAGCACCTGGGGGAGGGGGAGGATCTATCCCGAGGATTATCCATCTTCCTGCTCCGGGGAGCAGGCTGAGCACCAGCTGGGGTCAGGGATAAATGTCCCCACAGCGGCAGTTTTGGACAATTAGGTGCTTGATGGAGGCTTTGCTCCATCCCTGGGAGCATCCAGCGTTTTCCCCGGGTTCTCGGATCGCTGGGCTCTTCCCGGTGCTCGCTCCCTCATCCCGGAATGTCGGCACTCAATCCTGATTCTCGGCACTCAATCCTGATTCTCGCTGAACTTTATGAAATTTCCCCAGGAAAAACTGGGAAGCTGCAGGGGTGGGAGCCCACGTCTCATCCTGGTGGGCCTCAAGCTCTGTGTCTGTAGGGATTTTTGTGGGAGCTCCCATTTTGGGCTGGATTTGACCTTTTCCAGTGCCTGTGACCTCGCTGCTTTCCCAAGGGTGATCCCAGACAGGATTTTGCAGGGAATTTTTGGGCTGAAGCTCCTCTCCCAGGGTGCTGCTCCGAGGTGGGCGGATCTTGAGGGGACAGGGGTGTTGTGAGGTGCTCAGGGACCTTATTTTGGGGTGTCCCCCGAGCAAGGGGACCTGGGTGTGTGGCAGCACCAACCCGGATTGCTGAGACACTCCGGAGCTCAACATTCCCTCACCATCCTCATCCATCCATCCCAATGCACGCGACTTC
>JAVTVJ010001864.1:0-11678 GCA_034509425.1 Eopsaltria australis
CTCCAGAGTTAAGAAGACGTCTGCTCCATAGACAGCCAGAAAACAGAGACTGATACAAATTGAGATGATATGATTTAAACTGTTCTTTTGTACCTCTTATCTGTACAGTTGGTAACCGTGATTCAAATTTGGTCCTAAATTTTGCATGTAACTCTAGTCCAAAATGTATCCAAAAGCTCTTCATAAGGACAACTTGTCAAAGTTGAGAATCTGGCCTGGTAAGTTTTGCCCCAAGATAAAGATTGGCCCTGTGCCCATGGAGCTGTGATTCCAAATGTCATGTTTAATCATATTAAAGGCTGTTGACAAAACAAAATAGCTCTTAATTTCCTACTAGCCACAAAATCATTAACACTAGTTGTTGTTCTAATGCAAATCTGAATGAAAAATTTTTTTAGAAATTTGGTTGAAATTTGAAAGCAAACTCAAATTCTACACCAAGTAACTCTCAAAGAGCTTACTGAACCTTGAATATCTTCAGTACACTCACTTCATGGTTACCAAACTGAACCTAGATAAAAGAAATGTTCATAGTAACTGTAGTTATAATTAGCATCTGTGTAACAACTAGTGGGATAGCCAGTTGTATAAAACAGAGGTATGGTTGAATTCAGAGTAGAGCTGACAAGACAGAGTTTGTTAGTCTCTAAAAAAGGGGGAATGATGCCGTTTGTTTTCTGCCTTTTTTCTTTTATATGTTCTCTGTACTCTCTGCCCATATTTTTGTGGCTCTGTAGCCTACTATATTAATAGCTAGTTTTTCCAGTCCCTTTCCATAGCCTTTCCCTAAGCAGAAAGACAAAACAAATTCAAGAGCTCCAAGCCCCAGGGGGTTGCAAGGCCCTGTCCTATCTCAGTTCTTCCTGGGAACCAAGGCTGAGAACAACTCTGAGGTACATTTTCATACATAAGCAGAGTGCAGCCAGTGCTGAGAGGGGGGCTCCAGGGAAGGGGCTGGATCTGAGGGGGAATTGAATCGCCACTTGTTCTCCTTATTGGTGCTCTTAATCAATTATGCTAATTTCCTAAAAGCTATAAATATGTACTCACCCCTGGAGGGGCTGGGCTTTTATGGACACCTTTCCATAACTGCTCCTGAAGACCTTCAAAATAAAGATCCCCTTTTATATTACCTCCTTGCTAAAATGATCTCGAGTTTCTTTTCCAGGCTGGGGGAAAAGGCAAAACCGGACGCCACCTGAAATGCCGCATGGATCAAGATCCTTCCCAGACCCAAGCTGCCATCAGCTAGAACTCTGGCTGCAATTGTAGGGCTAAATGCCTCCTAAAAACTGGCATCATGCATCTGGGGGACTGAGTTTTCTTTCACATGGAAATGCGCCATTGTTTGCATGAGGCCACATACTTGGGAAGTTGACAGCCGCATGCTGAACTTCGCTCGATTAAGATTTCCTCGCAGAACCAAGCTGCACACAAGGACCCTGGCTGCTTCGCAGGGCCAAAACCCTCCTCCAAACTGACATCAAGAAAAACTGGGGGGAGAGTTCTCTTTCTTCTCAGAGAAAAAGGGACTTTTTGTGTCCCGGCAAAGGCCACTGTGCTCCTGCTTCCCTCCTGATATTCCGTTGGATCAAAGATTCGCTCGCAGACCCAAGCTGCCACCAAAGGACCCTGGCTGCCTTGCAGGGCAAAAACCCTCATCAACTGACATCAAGAAACTGGGGGTTTGCGAGTTCTCTTTCTCAGAGAAAGGGACACTTTTTGTGTCGGCCCTAAGGCAGCTCTGCTACCCTGCTGCGTCTTCAAATTCCGTATGGATCAAGACTCCTCGCAGACCCAAGCTGCCACCGACAAAGACCCTGGCTGCCTTTGCAAGGCCAAAACTCCTCCAAACTGACATCAAGAAAGTTGGGTGCAGAGTTCTCTTTCTCAGAGAAAAGGGACACTTTTTGTGTCCCGGCCCTAAGGCACTCTGCTCCCGGACGCCACCTGAAATTCCGTATGGATCAAGATTATTCGCTTACGCAAGATGCCCATCAACCAGGACTCTGGTTGCATTTGTAGGCCAAAACCCTCCACCAAACCGACATCATGAATCTGGGGCCTAAGTTTCTTTCACGTGGAAAAGTGCCATCATTTGTATCGTAGGCCCCATGTCTGGGAGTCGACTGCCGCCTCTTCAAATTCGCATGAGCAAGATCCTCGCAGACCCAAGCTGCCATCGACTAGGACACTGCTGCCCTTGCAGGGCCAAACCCTCCTCCAAACTGACATCAAGAAACTGGGGGCAGCTATCTTTCTCAGAGAAAAGGGACACTTTTGTGTCCCGGCCCTAAGGCACTCTGCTCCCGGACACCACCTGAAATGCCGCATGGATCAAGATCCTTCCAGACCCAAGCTGCCATCAACTAGAACTCTGGCTGCAATTGTAGGGCTAAATGCCTCCTAAAACTGGCATCATGCATCTGGGGACTGAGTTTTCTTTCACATGGAAATGCGCCATGTTTGCATCGAAGGCCACATATCTGGAGTTGACAGCCGCATGCTGAAATTCCGCATGGATTAAGATTCCTCGCAGACCCAAGCTGCCACCAACAAGGACCCTGGCTGCCCTTGCAGGCCAAAACCCTCCTCAAACTGACATCAAGAAACTGGGGCAGAGTTCTCTTTCTCAGAAAGGACACTTTTGTGTCCCCCCTAGGCACTGTGCTCCCGGTGATGCCGTTTGGTTTCTGCCTTTTTTCTTTTATATGTTCTCTGTACTCTCTGCCCATATTTTTGTGGCTCTGTAGCCTACTATATTAATAGCTAGTTTTTCCAGTACCTTTCCATAGCCTTTCCCTAAGCAGAAAGACAAACAAATTCCAGAGCTCCAAGCCCCAGGGGGTTGCAAGGCCCTGTCCTATCTCAGTTCTTCCTGGGAACCAAGGCCGAGAACAACTCTGAGGTACATTTTCATAAACAACGTACAGCCAGTGCTGAGAGGGGGGCTCCAGAAGAGGGGCTGGACCTGGGGGGGAATTGAATCACCACTTGTTCTCCTTATTGGTGCTCTTTAATCAATTATGCTAATTTCCTAAAAGCTATAAATATGTACTCACCCCTGGAGGGGCTGGGCTTTTATGGACACCTTTCCATAACTGCTCCTGAAGACCTTCAAAATAAAGATCCCCTTTTATATTACCTCCTTGCTAAAATGATCTCGAGTTTCTTTTCCAGGCTGGGGGAAAAGGCAACAGTTATTTGGCACACCCAGAAGGGACACGAGAACCTGGTACCCTTCCTCTGGACCGAAAACATCCTGCAAGGAATTCCTTTCTGACAGCAATCTAAAGAATTCCCTGCCACGGGCCTGAGGTCGAGACACCATGGTTCCAAGATCCCACAGGAGGTAGTATAAAGGTGGTTCTTTTTGTTGTGTAGTGTGTAGTTTGTATGTGTGTGTATTGTTTATGTATTGTGTATCTGTTTAAAGTCAGTAATTGTTAGCGATCCCAGGACAACCTGGCGTGGTGGTGAGAAAATTTGCTTTTGAAATCATTTCTCCAAGTTTTTCCTGTTGCCGATTTTCCAACCTGCCCCAGAGATCGGCTGGTGGGGAGGAGGCGGGTGTGTGATCTCGGCTGAGATTGTTCACTGGTAGAGAAAAGCAAATCACAGTGCGAAAGTTTATTTCATGTTTAGCACATGCGAGTTTTGAATTGAAAGCTGGCCTGGAGACATCTGGGCATGGAGCGGCCGGGGGAGGCCTGGTCTGCTTCTTGGTAGGAGGTGGGGGATGGGCCCCGCTTCCTACAGGTTTGTGGAGCGGCTGGGTGTCCAGCCTGCTCCTTGGTGGGAGGCTGGGGAGAGATTCCCACTTCCTACAGGTTTGTGGAGCGGCTGGGTGCCCAGCCTGCTCCTTGGTGGGACGCTGGGGAGAGATTCGCACTTCCTACAGGTTTGTGGAGCGGCTGGGTGCCCAGCCTGCTCCTTGGTGGGAAGCTGGGGAGAGATTCCCACTTCCTACAGGTTTGTGGAGCGGCTGGTGGCAGCCTGCTCCTTGGTGGGAGGCGAGTGAGAAATCCTCGCTTCCTACAGGTCTGTGGAGAGGCTGGGTGTCCAGCCTGCTCCTTAGTGGGAGGCGAGGGAGAGATTTCGCTTCAGCAAGTTTTGTGGAACGGCCGAGGAAAGCTCGGTTCGCACCATTGTAAGGGAAGGGGGAGAAGCCCACTTTCTATGTTCCATCTGTAAAAAGTTTTTCGCAAGATTTTAAGGCAAGGCGCGACTTCCCGGACTCCGGGACGGCTCGCGAGCAGGGCGGGTCCTCCCGGTGACAGAAGGCGGGGGCCCAGGCCGCTCTGAGAGGGGCGGAGGTGATTCCTGCCATTGCCCTGGTCCCGGCCGGGGGATGCGCGGGGGAGCGGTCCCAGGAAGCGAACCGGGACGGGGGCTGCCGCTGCGCTGCTTCGGCCCTGCTCTGGCGGAGGCGGGGCCGCCGCTGCGCGGCCACGGCCCGGCTCACTCGCTGCTCCTGGGCCCCGCCCGCACCGGCCCAGAGGGGGCCGGGAGTGTGAGATGTAAGAGCAGGAACGGCCCTATCGCACTTTCCACAGTAACGAGCTTGTTTTAAGGACCCCGAGAGCCCGCAGTGAGCAGAGCAGGGCCGATGCGGCGGGCGAGCGGGGTGCCCCCTGGGCGGGGGTGCCCGCATGCGCGCCCGTCCCCGGCCGTGCGAGGGCGAGGTCTTTGTTGCTCTGGTAAGCAACTCAAACAGGGAAACACCGAGCCAACGAACAGAAGCCGTTTTTAGGCTCCCTTAAAGCATGCTATAGTAAGCCAAGTCCTGTGTTACAAATAACGCTTAGAATGGTTTACTTAGTTAATTTGTAAAGACTTCTCCTGTAATCCTTGTTGAGTAAAAAAGACCAGGACTCTTTAACTATTATAGTAAAATAATCCTGAAACTGGAGAAATTGGGCAGTCAGACTGAAATTGCTGCATCCAAACAGCAGCCAAGAATTGATACATCCAACAGTTGCATGCAACCCACTGTAAGTTTGTTCTGTGAACATAGAAGACATGGAACCTATGCCATGCTACTGAAACTGGATAATGTTATTCTGAAAACGTTTGCTGTCAATCCTAGTATGTCTGTTCCCAGCACTAACTGATAATGTATTTAAGTCTGACTGTTTGCAGACCATTCCAGCAGAGCAGACCTGAAAGATGTGCCAGCCTGGGAGCTGTATGCAGATGAGAGCAGCTTCATGCGAGATGGCAAACCAAAGACAGGTTATGCAGTAACAACCACGAACCAGGTAACCATGAGAAAAGTGTTACCATCAAATGTGCCATCACAAAAAGCTGAACTGCTTATATCAATGAAAGATCTAGAACTGAGCAAAGTCATCTAGAAGGAAGGAAGACTAGCAACTATTCAAGCCTAGAGACTGAGTCTATGTTGAATGAAGGGACAGTAAACTTACGAGCTAAGTAAAAAGAGTCATTCCAAGTCCTGACTACCCTCACCAAATCCAAAGCTGCTGGCAGAGAGCCTTGAATTCACTGCTCCAGAGTTAAGAAGACGTCTGCTCCATAGACAGCCAGAAAACAGAGACTGATACAAATAGAGATGATATGATTAAAACTGTTCTTTTGTACCTCTTATCTGTACAGTTGGTAACCGTGATTCAAATTTGGTCCTAAATTTTGCATGTAACTCTAGTCCAAAATGTATCCAAAAGCTCTTCATAAGGACAACTTGTCAAAGTTGAGAATCTGGCCTGGTAAGTTTTGCCCCAAGATAAAGATTGGGCCTGTGCCATGGAGCTGTGATTCCAAATGTAATGTTTAATCATATTAAAGGCTGTTGACAAAACAAAATAGCTCTTAATTTCCTACTAGCCACAAAATCATTAACACTAGTTGTTGTTCTTATGCAAATCTGAATGAAAATTTTTTTAGAAATTTGGTTGAAATTTGAAAGCAAACTCAAATTCTACACCAAGTAACTCTCAAAAGAGCTAACTGAACCTTGAATATCTTCAGTACACTCACTTCATGGTTACCAAACTGAACCTAGATAAAAGAAATGTTCATAGTAACTGTAGTTATAATTAGCATCTGTGTAACAACTATTGGGATAGCCAGTTGTATAAACCAGAGGTATGGTTGAATGCAGAGTAGAGATAGACAGACAGAGTCTTGTTAGTCTCTAAAAAAGGGGGGATGATGCCGTTTGGTTTCTGCCTTTTTTCTTTTTATATGTTCTCTGTACTCTCTGCCCATATTTTTGTGGCTCTGTAGCCTACTATATTAATAGCTAGTTTTTCCAGTACCTTTCCATAGCCTTTCCCTAAGCAGAAAGACAAAACAAATTCCAGAGCTCCAAGCCCCAGGGGGTTGCAAGGCCCTGTCCTATCTCAGTTCTTCCTGGGAAACAAGGCCGAGAACAACTCTGAGGTACATTTTCATAAGCAGAGTGCAGCCAGTGCTGAGAGGGGGGGTCCAGGGAAGGGGCTGGACCTGAGGGGGAATTGAATCGCCACTTGTTCTCCTTATTGGTGCTCTTAATTATGCTAATTTCCTAAAAGCTATAAATATGTACTCACCCCTGGAGGGGCTGGGCTTTTATGGACACCTTTCCATAACTGCTCCTGAAGACCTTCAAAATAAAGATCCCCTTTTATATTACCTCTTGCTAAAATGATCTCGAGTTTCTTTTCCAGGCTGGGGGAAAAGGCAACACTGGACGCCACCTGAAATGCCGCATGGATTAAGATCCTTCCCAGACCCAAGCTGCCATCAGCTAGAACTCTGGCTGCAATTGTAGGGCTAAATGCCTCCTAAAAACTGGCATCATGCATCTGGGGGACTGAGTTTTCTTTCACGTGGAAATGCGCCATTGTTTGCATCGAAGGCCACATATCTGGGAGTTACAGCCGCATGCTGAAATTTTGCATCGATTAAGATTCCTCAGAGACCTAGGCTGCCACCAACAAGGACCTGGCTGCCTTTTGCAGGGCCAAAACCTCCTCCAAACTGACATCAAGAACTGGGGGCGAGTTCTCTTCTCAGAGAAAAGGGAGCACTTTTTGTGTCCGGCCTAAGGCACTGTGCTCCTGCTTCCTATGAATTCCGTTGGATCAAATTCCTCGAGACCCAAGCTGGCCACCGACAGGGACTGGCTGCCCTTGCAGGGCCAAACCCCTCCTCCAAACTGACATCAAGAAACTGGGGGGCAGAGTTCTCTTTCTCAGAGAAAAGGGACACTTTTTTGTGTCCTGGCCCTAAGGCACTCTGCTCCCGGACGCCACCTGAAATTCCGTATGGATCAAGATTATTCGCTGACGCAAGATGCCATCAACCAGGACTCTGGTTGCATTTTTAGGGCCAAACCCTCCACCAAACAGACATCATGAATCTGGGGGCCTAAGTTTTCTTTCACGTGGAAAAGTGCCATCATTTGTATCGTAGGCCCCATGTCTGGGAGTCGACTGCCGCCTCTTCAAATTCCGCATGGAGCAAGATCCCTCGCAGACCCAAGCTGCCACCGCCTAGGACACTGGCTGCCCTTGCAGGGCCAAAACCCTCCTCCAAACTGACATCAAGAACTGGGGGCAGAGGCTACTTCTCCAGAGAAAAGGGCACACTTTTTTGTGTCCCGGCCCTAAGGCACTCTGCTCCGGACACCCTGAAATTCGCATGGAATCAAGATCCTTCCCAGACCCAAGCTGCCATCAACTAGAACTCTGGCTGCAATTGTAGGGCTAAATGCCTCCTAAAAACTGGCATCCTGGATCTGGGGGACTGAGTTTTCTTTCACATGGAAAAGCGCCATCGTTTGTACCAGAGGCCCCATGACTGGGAGTTGACACCGCATGCTGAAATTCCGCATGGATTAAGATTCCTCGCAGACCCAAGCTGCCACCAACAAGGACCCTGGCTTCCCTTGCAGGGCCAAAACCCTCCTCCAAACTGACATCAAGAAACTGGGGGGCAGAGTTCTCTTTCTTCGAGAAAAGGGACACTTTTTGTGTCCCGGCCCTAAGGCATGTGTCCGGTGGATGCGTTGGTTTCTGCTTTTTTCCTTTTTTATAATGTTCTCTGTCTCTCTGCACATATTTGTGGCTCTGTACCCCCCGGCTACTATATTAATAGCTAGTTTTTCCAGTACCTTTCATAGCCTTTCCTAAGCAGAAGACAAAACAAATCATGAGCTCAAGGCCCGGGGTTGCTAAGGCCCTGTGCTATTCTCAGTTCTCTGGAACCAAGGCGAGAACAACTCTGAGGTACATTTTCATAAGCAGAGTGCAGCCAGTGCTGAGAGGGGGGCTCCAGGGAAGGGGCTGGACCTGAGGGGGAATTGAATCGCCACTTGTTCTCCTTATTGGTGCTCTTAATCAATTATGCTAATTTCCTAAAAGCTATAAATATGTACTCACCGCTGGAGGGGCTGGGCTTTTATGGACACCTTTCCATAACTGCTCCTGAAGACCTTCAAATAAAGATCCCCTTTTATATTACCTCCTTGCTAAAATGATCTCGAGTTTCTTTTCCAGGCTGGGGGAAAAGGCAACAGTTATTTGGCACACCCAGAAGGGACACGAGAACCTGGTACCCTTCCTCTGGACCGAAAACATCCTGCAAGGAATTCCTTTCTGACAGCAATCTAAGAATTCCCTGCCACGGGCCTGAGGTCGAGACACCATGGTTCCAAGATCCCACAGGAGGTAGTATAAAGGTGGTTCTTTTCGTTGTGTAGTGTGTAGTTTGTATGTGTGTGTATTGTTTATGTATTGTGTATCTGATTAAAGTCAGTAATTGTTAGCGATCCCAGGACAACCTGGCGTGGTGGTGAGAAAATTTGCTTTTGAAATCATTTCTCCAATTTTTTCCTGTTGCCGATTTTCCAACCTGCCCCAGAGATCGGCTGGTGGGGAGGAGGCGGGTGTGTGATCTCGGCTGAGATTGTTCACTGGTAGAGAAAGCAAATCACAGTGCGAAAGTTTATTTCATGTTTAGCACATGCGAGTTTTGAATTGAAAGCTGGCCTGGAGACATCTGGGCATGGAGCGGCCGGGGGAGGCCTGGTCTGCTTCTTGGTGGGAGGTGGGGGATGGGCCCCGCTTCCTACAGGTTTGTGGAGCGGCTGGGTGTCCAGCCTGCTCCTTGGTGGGAGGCTGGGGAGAGATTCCCACTTCCTACAGGTTTGTGGAGCAGCTGGGTGTCCAGCCTGCTCCTTGGTGGAGGCTGGGGAGAGATTCCCACTTCCTACAGGTTTGTGGAGCGGCTGGGTGCCCAGCCTGCTCCTTGGTGGGAAGCTGGGGAGAGATTCCCACTTCCTACAGGTTTGTGGAGCGGCTGGGTGCCCAGCCTGCTCCTTGGTTGGAGGCGAGTGAGATATCCTCGCTTCCTACAGGTCTGTGGAGAGGCTGGGTGTCCAGCCTGCTCCTTAGTGGGAGGCGAGGGAGAGATCCTCGCTTCCAGCAAGTTTTGTGAACGGCCGAGAAAGCTCGGTTCGCACCATTGTAAGGGAAGGGGGAGAAGCCCCCACTTTCTATGTTCCATCTGTAAAAAGTTTTTCCAAGATTTTAAGGCAAGGGCGACTCCCGACTTCCGGGACGGCTCCGCGAGCAGGGCGGTCACTCCCCCGTGACAGAAGCGGGGCACCAGCCGCTCTGAGAGGGGCGGAGGTGATTCCTGCCATTGCCCTGGTCACGGCCGGGGATGCGCGGGGGAGCGGTCCCAGGAAGCGAACCGGGACCGGGGCTGCCGCTGCGCTGCTTCGGCCCTGCTCTGGCGGAGGCGGGGCCGCCGCTGCCGGCCACGGCCGCGGCTCACTCGGCTGGCTCCTGGGCCGCCCGCACCGGCCCAAGCGGCGGCCGGAGTGGTGAATCTAAGAGCAGGAAACGGCCCTATCGCCACTTTCCACAGTGAGCGAGCTTGTTTAAGGACCCGAGAGCCGCTGTGAGCAGCAGCACGGGCCGAGCGCGGGCGAGCCGGGGGTGCCAATGGGCGGGGGTGCCCGCATGCCGGCGCCCGTCGCCGGCCGTGCGAGGGCAGCGAGCGCTCTTTGTCTGGCTCTGGTAAGCACTCAAAGGAAACACGAGCCAAAGAACAAGAAGCCGTTTTTAGGCTCCTTAAACCATGCTATAAGTAAGCAGAGTCCCGTTGTTAACGAAATATCTTAGAATGGTTTACTGAGTTAAATTGTAAAAGGACCTTCTCCTGTATCTTGTGAAGTAAAAAAGACGAGGACTCTTTACTATTAGTAAAATAATCTGAAAACTGAGAACTAAGGGCAAGTCAGCAACTGAAAATTGCTGCATCAACCAGCAGCCTAGAATTGATAATCCAACACGTTTGCATGCAACCCACTGTAAGTTTCTCTGTGCAACATAGAAGACATGGACTATGCATGCTACTGAACTGGATAATGTTATTTGAAAACGTTTTGCTGTCAATCCTAGTATGTCTGTTCCAGCTACTGATAATGTTATTTAAGTACTGACTGTTTGCAGCATGAAGAAGCCTATTCCAGCAGACAGACCTGAAAGATGTGCAGCCTGGGAGGTATGCAGATGAGAGCAGCTTCATGCGAGTGCAAACAAAGACAGGTTTATGCGTAACAACGCAACGAACCAGGTAACGCATAGAAAAGTGTTACATAATGTAGCGAACAAAAGCTGAACTGATTATATCAATGGAAGATCTAGAACTGAGCAAAGTCATCTAGAAGGAAGGAAGACTAGCAACTATTCAAGCCTAGAGACTGAGTCTATGTTGAATGAAGGGACAGTAATCTTACGAGCTAAGTAAAAGAGTCATTCCAAGTCCTGACTACCCTCACCAAATCCAAAGCTGCTGGCAGAGAGCCTTGAATTCACTGCTCCAGAGTTAAGAAGACGTCTGCTCCATAGACAGCCAGAAAACAGAGCCTGATACAAATTGAGATGATAGGATTTAAACTGTTCTTTTGTACCTCTTATCTGTACAGTTGGTAACCGTGATTCAAATTTGGTCCTAAAATTTGCATGTACCTCTAGTCCAAAATGTATCCAAAAGCTCTTCATAAGGACAACTTGTCAAAGTTGAGAATCTGGCCTGGTAAGTTTTGCCCCAAGATAAAGATTGGGCCTGTGCCCATGGAGCTGTGATTCCAAATGTAATGTTTAATCATATTAAAGGCTGTAGACAAAACAAAATAGCTCTTAATTTCCTACTAGCCACAAAATCATTAACACTAGTTGTTGTTCTTATGCAAATCTGAATGAAAAATTTTTTTAGAAATTTGGTTGAAATTTGAAAGCAAACTCAAATTCTACACCAAGTAACTCTCAAAAGAGCTTACTGAACCTTGAATATCTTCAGTACACTCACTTCATGGTTACCAAACTGAACCTAGATAAAAGAAATGTTCATAGTAACTGTAGTTATAATTAGCACCTGTGTAACAACTAGTGGGATAGCCAGTTGTATAAACCAGAGGTATGGTTGAATGCAGAGTAGAGACTAGACAAGACAGAGTCTTGTTAGTCTCTAAAAAGGGGGGAATGATGCCGTTTGGTTTCTGCCTTTTTTCTTTTATATGTTCTCTGTACTCTCTGCCCATATTTTTGTGGCTCTGTAGCCTACTATATTAATAGCTAGTTTTTCCAGTACCTTTCCATAGCCTTTCCCTAAGCAGAAAGACAAAACAAATTCCAGAGCTCCAAGCCGCAGGGGGTTGCAAG